>MU181999.1:850330-867200 GCA_016904865.1 Pissodes strobi | reverse complement strand
TGCATATTTTAGACTAAAATCATGCATATTTATGTGCATAAACTTTACTTTTTAAGTGGATATTTGCCTAAGTTTACTTATTACTATTCCATTATATAGTTATTATAACATATTAATTTACAAAGCAGTTGTATCCGCCGCTGGAATTTCCTTCTCTCTTCCCTTACCCCTCGAGGCGCGCCCTAAAACTAAAAATGAGTCACTGACTATTATTTCCGACTTGAACTATAGTTCATAGAATACGGCTTAGTTCAATGTAGTCTATGGCCTTTTAAGTTAAAGGCACTAGTAGCTGGCAGTTTAACACAAATTTTCCATATAAATTATTATTATATATATGCCTATAATTTACAAAATTAAACTTATACATATCTGGTAGGATAAACAATACGATATTAGCAAATATATTTTGACTACAAAAACGTTAAATAGAGACTTTGTATTTTTTTCCTAAAAACTACACCTGCATCTGAAGACTTGCTCCTAGCTCCAGCGAAGCAACTTTATGAACCGACCAATAATAACTAAGCGCAGAAGATGGGATACTGCGGCTGAAGATCAATTATTTAACAGGCATCTGAGTGGACCGAAATGGATTTCTTGCGAAGCTTCGCGCATGTGTATCTTATAATTTCTATGAAACGTTGACTATTATTTCACTTCCCGCATGGCCCTCCGCTCGCTTCGATCGCTCCGGCGCAACCAAACAAAGCTAACCCAAATTTAAAAACACAAACAAATATAACCTTTAAAAATATATCGCTACTGACGGGAATCGAGCCCGAGCCGCCCGCCGTATTTCAATTACAGCGTCTAACTACTGCACCACCAGGCTTACTGAAAGTAATTGCCCAGGGCCAGTCAAATCTGTTACAAAAGAGTGTAAGGTTTGCCTAGTTACCATTGTTTGGCTCATAAGTTGTTTCGCTGGGGCTAGACGCAAGTCACCTGAAGCTGACATGTTGGTATGAGGAGTGAACCTTTACCTGCCACAAAGTGAACCTATACATGATGAACATGTATTCTGGATTAAACAAATTGCTTTTAGCAATTTCAAAAATCACCAAAAGGGTACGGACAAAACAATAATTAATTTGTTTTTTTTTTACATAAAGATAATTAGAACATTATCATTTTTTATTAATTTCTAGGACAAGTTTGTTAAATACGTAATATCTGACCATGTTCCCTGCAGTTACAATTTTGGGAAGGTCTAATAGTTCAACAATTTGACCAAATTTGAGAAAGAATATATTTTTGTCATCAGAAACAAATGTGTCTTAAGTGGTGTCCAGCTATTTTAATGACAACACGCTTACAGCAACTGGCTTAGTGTCCTAGGCAATGCAAACTAAAATAAACGTAAGTAAACTTCTGAATGAGTCTCTTCCCACCAATAAACACCACTAGAATAAACGAACCATAAGCTAACTGCTTAAATTTACCGATGTCTTCACACCCTGCCTCTTCCTGCTCATACCAAGGAAAATCGTCGAGCTCCATAAAAGTCACTTCTCCTCGTGTTCTTCTCATGAATGCGATGATTCCAAGGCCGCTTTCTCCTGGTTATTTTTCTTTTCCTAGTTTTGCTATTTCTCTATTTTGCTTGCATTCTTGTTTTCATTCCTCTAATATTTATTTTCTCCTTTCTTCTTTATAATAAAAACTTACCATTTTTCGGGTTAGCTTAGTAATTATTGTTCGGCTCATAAGTTGCGTCGCTGGGGCCAGACGCAAGTCAGCAGCTGAATCTGACGTGTTGATATAAGGAGTGAACCTTTACCTGCCCCAAAGTGAACCTATACATGATGAACATGTATTTTGAATTAAACAAATTGCTTTAAGCAATTTCATAAATCACCAAAAAGGTACAGACCAAATAATAATTATTATTCTATTATTTTTTTTGGTTTAAACACATAAAACATAATCAAAACATAATTACTTATTTCGAGGGCAAGTTTGTTAAATACATATCTGACCATGACCCCTGCAGCTTTAATTTTGGGAAGGCCTAATAGTTCAACAATTTGGCCAAATTTGACACAGACTATCTCTTTTATCAGAAACAAATGTACTTTAAACGGTGTTCGGTCATTTTAATGGCAACACGCTTACATCATCGGGATTAATATCCTGGAAAATACAAACATAAATAAACATCTGATGGATGAATATTTTCCCCCCAAACGAACCATGAAATAACTGTTTTTTAAATTTACCGATATGTCCACACCCCCCACACCTCCTCATACCAAGGAGAATCGTCGAGCTCTATAAGGTTCACTTCTCCTCTTAATTCTTTCTGATGAATCCAATGATTGCAATGGCCTCTTTTTCCTGATTTTTTTTCTCTTCCTATTTTTGTTACTTCTCTATTTTGCTTGCATTCTTGTTTTCACTTCTCTAATTTTCTCTTTCTCCTTATTTCTTTATATTAAACTCTTACCATTTTTGGGAAGAAATTGCAGTGGGAACTTTTCGCTTTTTTTTCCTTTTAGATACTGATTTCTTTTCTTCCTTTTGCTTAGGCCAAAAAAGCGCTTCTTTAAGTAGGATTGACACGAGCATCTCTGGAGACTTTTCTGTCATGTTTATAGACTTTATTATATCCAGTTGTTTAGATCTCAAAGAAGTTGAATGGGTTAAAAGTACTCGCCTTTTAAGATCAGAGTCAGGTGAAGGTATTTGTTTTATATGTGTTTTGTTGTTCTCTTAATTTTCTTTTATTTCAGTGATTGTCAAAAGGCATTCAGTACTTTTTTCTATTGATCTATTGATCATCTATATTGACACTGATGCTTGCATTAATTTCTTGAGTTATGATTTCCGATTGATTGTTCCGTATTTAATTTTTAATGGTTGTCCAAATTGTAAATAAGGATGAATCTTGAGCACAAACATTTTAGAAGCACTTGGTTGATCAAGTTTCCGTCACATTTTTTTTTTCAAATGCCTCTCCTCTTGCCAGAGTGCTATGCGTGCTCAGGCATTCCATGGCATCCATCCACATTTTCCAAAACCATTATTCAAAGTATCGGGAGTAACACTCTGATCTATGACTTTCTTTAATAAAGGAGCAAAATTGTATCACTTACGTTTAAAATTCCCAGTTTTAACTTCTAGCCACAAACTTTCTCTGTTCAGCTAGCTTTAAAGGCTTTGGGTGGCATTAGGAAAGGGAGCGATAAGAACAAGCCATTTTTGGAACGAAAGGTGCTGATATGCATACACATGCCCGATGAGCTTCCAGCCACAAACAGAAGAACTGGAGGGTAATGATTGATTTAAGCAGCCGTGAGTGAAAAACGTTGGTGACTTACTCATAGAAACCTCCTGCCGCCATATTTCATGAAAGAAACAAATTTGTTTGGGAATATTTTTAAAATTTTTAAAATAGAGATATTTCCACTCAAAGAGTTATCTGGATCACTCTGTACATAATATAAATATTAAAAGATGTATATTATTAAATTGTGCCAAAATAACAAATCATCATAAAATTGATATTGCAGTTACTGGGCCTTAATTATGCTCTGAAAATTACACATAAAACTCATTTTATACATTGTTTTGTCAATGGTTTATTATGTACATGTAAACAAGAAACAAAACTGTATAACAAGCATCCTTTGTTTATACGTTAGACAAATGATGACGGAATTATAAATGGATAAGAGTACGGATAATTAACGGATCTGGAATCGGGTAATAACCAAGAATAATGGCAACGATATTGAACGCTCTGTAGATTATACTATACAGGCTCCCTCATGTCTTGAGTTCGCTTATATTGCTTTATCTAGATTATGTTAATAGTACTGTTTTCGGACCAAAACATTTTTTTTTAATAGCATTTAAGTAAAATGTGTATAAATAGAGACTTAACATTACGTAGAACAATATGATTTTAAATTAGCAAAATATTTTTTGTTTATGCTGAAATACATATCTGCAAATGGTTTAGACATAATTTTTTTCCGAAAAAAAACGGACTGCAAGTAACCATAGGTTAAATTTTCTAGTTCTTGGCTTTACATTTCTCCAATTTATTTGAATGAAGGACGCATTGAAAAAGTTTAATAAAAAGAGCAGTTTAGAAATACACATATTATATTGTATTATTTCTTAATATTTACCAAGGAAAATCGTCAAGTTTACTTTTCCTCGTGATTCTTCTGATGAATCCGATGATTCAAAGGCCGCTTTTTCCTGATTTTTTTCTTCATTTCAGAGTTTTGCTATTTCTCTATTTTGTTTTTACTTCTTTAATTTTTCTTTTTCTCCTTTTTTTGGACAGTAATTGCAGTGGGAACTTTTTGTTTTTTCCTCGTTCGACGCATGTTTCGCTAAACATAATATTAGCACCATAAGAAGATGATTAAAATTAAAATCAAACTGCGGTGCATTATTACCATTCCTAATTATTAAAGTATCAAAAACTGCTAGTAACCCATTTTTGCGCCTTCGTAAGTATATTTAACCCTCCAAAGCCTAAATTTAGGACCTTGAATACTCGAGAAAAACATTTTTTTAACTTTTTCCCCTTGGAGAGAAGTTTGTAGAAGTTACTATATGGCAACGATAAGCTTTAAGGTCATCCAATATAAGGCAAAATAATCATAAAACAAAATTTATTTGAAGCCTGGTGGATACAAAGAATACGATGTGCCAGAAACTGTATGTACACATTTAATAAGTAACTGAATGAAAATTTTCAAAACATGGTATGCAGGACCAACATGCAATAACTAATTCTCTTCGAAACTCCCGTTTGGTAAGTTTATTTCTCACTTGTTTACACATAATCCATGAATTATGAAGTGCAGCATCCAGGATCCAAGTGAAAAGGAACCAATACTTACCACATTTTTCCCTCTTATGGATATTCTATCCTGTCAATCCCTCTCATATGTCTGTTTTATTCGGCTAATAAATATGGTCTGGAAATCTGAACAATTTTTTGTCTGCATGAGAATATCTTTTAACTTGACTGATTGGATGAATTCCATGAACAGTAGATGCGACAATTACCACAGCATTGTCATTCCACAATCAAGACTCCATTTTCAGCAAAAATTTTTTTCGTTTTCTCCCTTTTCTTCTGTTTATTTTTTTATCAGTTATAGGACAAGATTTTGGTAACCGATTTTCTCTCATCGTTCCTGTCGCTCCATAACCACTCTCCCTGAGATGACAATGACAAAGTAGGGAAAACCCAGTAAAAATATTATCAAAATAGATATTTTGGCGGTAAGTCTGATCTGGTAATGAATCCAACATTTTTCCGAATCATCTCATTAGGACTGCTTCCCTGATAGACGTCAAAGTTCACCAAGTAACCAAAATCCGTATTGACGCATCAAACCTTGTAACAAATCTAATTGGTTTGCCCTTTAGATACTGTTTGCAAGAATGACGGCCAAAATATTTGACCATAGCCTCATCGTAATTTAGCTGCTCAACTGGAACAATGTGTTTCAAGAAATTTGATTTTTCCAGGTCAATAAATGGTCGAAGTTTGCACATCTTATCTTTGTTAACAAGCTTGAAATTATCTGCACAGTGAAAAAAACCTCATTATCTGTGTAAATTAATCCCAACGCATAGCCTCAGATACTAATTTATTGTTCATGTCCGGAACCATACTCCAATAGAATCTCTTTCCTAGCAAAACCACGTATCTTGCTAAAAAAAGGAAATGCTTACGAAACATCTTATTTCATCTTTGATTATGTTAGGAGGTGAGCAAGTTATGAATACAGAATATCTGTTCGATTCCTTAACAAAGAGATTTTTGTTGATTTGAAATTTAGAGTAATTCTGCTTTGGTGGCGGATTAATATTACTTACAGTGTCTCCATCAATCCACTTGAATGTCCGTTTAGGTTTTTGTGTGGTTGGACACCTCGGACTTCTTCGGCGTTAAATTCCGATTCTTCTTCATACAAAGACTGTTTAGATATTCGTTGGTTAGTTTCCAAGACAACTTCTGCTGGCGCGGATAATTGATATCTGCCCAAATTGTCTAACACACCACCTTCGTCTTCGTCAGCAGAGTTTTGTCGGTGAGTTCTGAAGCCTCTGGTGGAGTTATGAAAAATGTTTTTACATTTGGTGCATTTATTTCGTCATCGCCTACCTCTAACATGGCTAGCACCTGCAAATAAAGCAGTAGTTAAACATCTAACACCTATCGTTGCCGAACGGCAACAGCAAAAAAAATCGTTACCTAAACACTGTGCATCTTGTAATTTATTTGCATACTCTACACTTTGACTAAATCTTCTAGTAACCAACTATACCAAAATAAGCAAGCCAGTATTTTATTTAGAATAAAAAGCTATTTATTCCTATCTGATATCCATTTTTCTTTAAAAATAATATCGGTCACAGAAATACACTTGATAACTCTAGAAAAATTGGAGTAAAATGGAGTGATACCAGATCACTTGACAAGTGTCATTACGAGAGATTTATAATAGCGGCAACCAGCAATTCCATGCAAAAAATTGCTGGTGGCTTAACATCGAGGTCCTAAATACTGTTGCCGCACGGGAACGATAGGTTTTAGAGGGTTAATGATGAGGAAATGGCCGTTCAGTTCTTATAAAGAATCTGCGATTTTTGCAGTTTTTTTGCGGAAATTGCTAAAATATCGTCCACATACCTGGTGATTTTTTTGTTTTTCTATATCTATATTTTTTTCACCATGGATTTTCTTCCTGTCCTTAACACACATTTTTTTACTTAAAGTTCGAATAGGATATGGCTTCAGTTTTTATTTTAAGTTTTTCTTACCATACGTAGTGTTTGCATAGTTTGAAAATATTTTTGAACATCCTCGCAGGTGACTGGTAACCTAATATTTAATAGTCTAATATAAGGTGATGATCTTGAAATATGCGATGGAAAGGAAGAAGAATGCATGGTGCAAATTTTCATGAAAAAGCATTATTTGCTTTTTCGCTTGCTTTTTATACAATAATAAATCGAGGAAAAATATTGCAGCACGATTAATAGCCAAAAATAACGAAAACAATTTTTAAGATAGCCGAATACTGTAATATATTCCCTTTTATCCAAAGCAGGGAACATTTATTGATTTAGTTGTAATAAAAACATCTTGAATACAAAATAAGGCTCTTTTGTCGCTGATGCCCATCAAGCTTTTTGGAAGCCTGCGAAAGCGTTTTTTAGTTTTCTGACAATTTAGATGTCTCTATAAGTAAGATTAATTAGTTTGGGGAAAATTTATAAATCATTGTTTAAGAATAAAAAGTCTCAATCTTTTCGAGTTAGATTAAACAAATGGTTGTGTGTCATAGATTGATTAATTGTGCTAGCCGGTGAAATTAGCAAGTGACTTTTTCTCATCTGAGCTGGCTTCTATAATTAATACAAGTTTTTCTGCCTTGTTCTGTTATGCAGTGTATCTCATGATATGCTTTAAAGTGCTTCAATGTCATTATTTTTCACGATAATATTCGTGGAGCTTGAAAGCGTAATGCGCTCAAATATATTCGGAAATAAATTGATTTTTACTTACTGGAAGACAATGCTAATCACGGATATTTATATTGCTACTACGGGATATGTAGAGTTGAGAATGTTTAAAAATTTTAAATAACATGCATTTATTAAGTTTCAGTAAAGAGCACTTTAGGCAATTTGTTTTAATGGCTGTAGTCTCGGTGTAAATTTCATCCTATTTCTGATTTTATTGCTCTAAATGCTCAATTCTATAACTAGTTATAACTGGATTTTAAAAAATCGATATGTAGTACTGCTTGGGGTACACCTTAGCGTTTAATTAATGTACTATAATTTTGTAACATTTGGCATCATAGCAATGCGCCCTCGCGTAGCCTCTTGCGCTAACAAGTCAGTTGTTACAGTGCGGTTACCCAATGAACAAGTACCTTTGGTTTAATTCGGTATATTATTTGGGTTCAGCCGTAAACCGGAAAGTATTTTCAGTATATTTCATATTAGAGGGAAAATTATATTACAGTCCCTAATGTGTTTTTCATTAGTAACAAGTGGTATTCCCTGTGCAACCTTCACCTACAAATATGGAGTTAAAATTTGATCCAAGAGAACAATGAAAACGAACAGAGTAAGTACTGGCAAATCGAGGAAGTTTCTTTTAAGTTACTTTGAATCCATAAAAGAAGCCTGCTAATTTACCTGGGAATAAAGGTGCTGAACGCGGTGTGACTTGTGAGATTTCAGCATGGTGTCTGTTTTCAATAAGAAAATTTCAATAAGAAAACCGGAATTATATATTTCCGCGCTACAATGAATAAAGCTCGCTTTACATTTCCCACAAACTGCCACAGTTTTGATGACAAGGACACAAGAGAATCACAGCGTGTCCGTCCAAAATGTATATATCCTCAGAATCAGACAAATGCTGTATTAAAATGTTAAAAACTTTTAATTTTTAAATGATGTGGTTTACATTGGCTCACCTCAATCCAAACGGCCAAAAAACTGCACTTTTTTATGAAAGTGGCACGATAACTAAAGGGAGATCCTATGGCACTCGACGAACGGTGTGTGCATGAAGATGTTGATTGACACGGTTATTAAATTATTGTAGGTTATAATTACGGGAAAACAGCTGATGTCCTGGGAGTGAGTTCCGCAGTAATGCACTGTTCCAAGCAAAGGAGTCAATGTAAAGCGACGTTCTAGGTGTTTCCAGTTGTACAACGAACAGGTGCGCCCCTGTCTGACAGGCGTTGCTGGAGCGGGATGATGCGGGCCAATTTCTGGGAACATCTGAAGTGAAAATATCCGTAAAACAGGGATATTTCGGCCATATGTCTGCGGTGTTCCGGGTCACTTCCGGGCCGCCAATGAGACGTACAGCTCTCTTCTGAATAAGGTGTGCTTAGGTGCGGCATTCCAGATGTGTGAGCAATATTCGATCTTATTTGCGCTTTGTAGAGCCAGAGCAGCTGCTGCGGTGTATACAGTTTTTTGTTGCGAAATAGCACACCAAGCATCTGCGAGGCTGATTTTGCAATGTTAGCAACGTGGTCATGCCAGGACATATTGCTGTTGACCGAGACACCCAGTAGACTGATTGACGACGACGAAGGAATGGTCGATCCTGCCATAATTATATCAGAGCCCGCCGTATTGTTTTTTTTTTTTGTAAACGCGGCTGCTTGGGTTTTTGCTACATTGAGCTGGACCAAATTCCTGTTGCCCCAGGTTCGAACCTTCTCCAGATCTTGATTAATTGTTCTAATCTTCCCCTATCCGCGGCGGCAAGTCTCAGTCGCTGGTAAAAGTTTTTCTGATCTAAATTGGCAGACATGGGTAATGCCATCTGCGAAGCTATAAACAGGATTATTGACTTCGGTCAGCAGGTCCTTAATATAGATGAGAAACAGAGTTAGTAAAAGTATTGCGCCCTGAGACACTTCCGCATTAACGGTAAATGAATCCGAGATGTGTCCATCAACTGCAACGTGCAGAAATCGGTTCTTAAGAAAACTGGCAAGTCAGCTGCAGTGAGATGTTGGCAGTCCGAAGGACGGCAGTTTGTTGGGCAATACGTCATGCCAAACTCTGTCAAATGCCTTCGAAATATCCAGTGTAATCGCTTGAGATTCTCCGTAGTTCTGAATTGCCCTACTCCATATTATATGACTGACATAGGCCAATATATATCCTGTCGATCTCTGTTTGCGGAAGTCGTATTGGTTATCGCTAATTATTCTCTTAGTCTCAAGGTACTTGAGTAGTTTCTGACTGACTACACGTTCCATGAATTGGGAGATTATTGAAAGCAAAGCAATTGGGCGATAATTTGAGGTTGTGGTTTTTTTACTTTTTTTTGGAACACGTTGTACTCCAGCGACTTTTCAAGATGATGGGTAAATCGCTACTCGGTAAGACAGAGAAAAAGTCTGGAATAAATGTATGGGAGTTAGTTCGTTGGGGCAGTTCTTTAACATGATGGCAGGTATTCCATCCGGCCCTGATGCCTTTTGCGTATCTAGCTCTTTAAGGATTTTACGAATGTCACGGAGGTAAAACTTAACCTCTGTCATTGTATTATTGATGTTGGATATGGTGGGGATAGCGTTGTCATGGGGTACGTGGAATGCGATGAAAACATTTTGGCGAGCATGTTTGCTTTTTCTTTAGCTGTAGTTGCCGTGACGCCGCGTTCGTCCGTCAAAGGTGGAAGAGACGTTTATGTAAAGTTATTACTTACTTCTTTTGCTTCCGAGCAGAAATTACTGGAGCCACTGGGGCATAGCAAAAGTTTATTTCTGGTTGTTTGATTGTGGTTGTCCTTAGTTTCGCCAATCAATCGTTTGCTTTCGTTTCTCGCTTCGGTAAAATAACTGCGACATTCAGCGGTCTGATTTTGCTGCCAGGCTTGTTGTTTCCTACCTACGGCTCTTTCGCATCTTCTGTCGAAGTAGGGCTCTCCTTTTGACGGTAGCTAGATGGAATTGGGGATATATGCTTCCATTCTATGTTAACCATTCCAGAACATTAGTTAGATCCATAAAGAAAACCAAAGATGAACGTCCAAAATCGTTTGTCCAAGTAAGAGACAGGCAAAAAGCGCATATGTTTACTTGCAGTGCAATTTTCACACTGCTTTCATATTGTCCTCCAAAATCCAAACAAAAAAAAAGTTCATCTGCTATCCACGATGCATTCTGAAGGTGATAAACTCAATTTCACAGTTCTTTCCGAAATAAGTGATTTTTAGGATAGAACCAAAGGCGGAGCAGACGCATTCTATCAGCTGGTGTCTAGATATACTCTTGCTAGAAAATCAAGATGCTGACCTCTCAGATTTTTTATAACCCGTTGGACATAGTTAGAATTAATTCAAGCATGTTATGTAAAGGTTATATAAGAATAAGTTTTTCTATTGCTGTGTTTTCATAAAAATAATCGTTACATTATTATTTGTTTTAAAATAACTAAATACTTATCATATCATATACACGAAAGATGAATACATTTCAAACGAACGTGATGGGCACTAAGATTTATTGTTTAAAAACTCGTGGTGCAATTGAAATTCAATCGTACAAACGGGTATTGTAATTATGTCGGGCGATTATAGTTTCCATCTCTCTGTACTTCTCTAACCTACTAATATTCGATACTGTTGTTACCGGTTCGGTTCGAATAGTAAGTCGAAACTAGGAGTAAGATAAAAAGTCCTTAATTCTAGTAGGAATAAGGAATCATGCACGTCTAAGGCATTCCTTATTCGTCACATCCATTATGATAAAAAAACCGAAACGATAAACACATAAAACAATTATTAGTAATTCCCTAAAATAATTTTCAAATAGTGATAATATAAATTTAAAAACATACACATTACACAGTCTTTTAGTACTTATTTGATTGATATTTGTTTACGTCGTATATCATATTATTGGATTCATATAATATTTTCTTTGATTTCCATTTCCTAATAAAGTTCATTATAATTGAAAGTCATAAGTGGAAATAAGGGCCTTTGAAGTAATTGAGATGTCTACAAGAAGCAACAAATCTATAAATTATTTTGGAGTTGTGAAGATGTTCAATATTAATCACTATTAATATAGAAAGAAATACGAAACACCAATAATATTCTAGAAAAAAACAGCTTAAAGGGTGAAATGCCTCTCCTAAAAAATAAAGAAACAAAAACAATAAGCCTATTTTCAACCTTTCAATTTAGAATATGTGATTACTCCAAAATGCAAATAACGTTCAAAATATGTCCAACGTCTACACAATTCGAACCGGTCGGTCTGAGAAAGTGAAAAGGGTAGGTTTTATTGTTTTATAACTTCTTAAAAGCCTGCTTTTCACTAGTTTGCGCCATTGGGATTAACGATTTCCCCAAGGAATTTGCCTTTTTTAGAATAAAGAACGAAATAGATTATGTATACGTCACCTACGTATCTTTAGCCTGTATGGGGGTCGATGGAATGACGGCAGATAAAGAAAAGCCTTTCCTCCGAATCTAGACAGCTTCGAACTTGGGGCGTTGAGCTTATATCAAAAGAGTATGCGGATTATAAAAGTTCATTGAAAATTGCAATTTCAAAAATGAGCTACTTATAAAATAGAATCTGCCGCATCACTATGCTTTACTTTTATTACCTTGTGTCTGTTATATGTTTATACATCCGCTAGCTTTTATAAAGTATTTCAAAATTTACATATACAATGAAAATCATATTCAATGACTGAGAGGTAAAATCGTATATAAATTTGAAAATTGTATTTCAGGTACAATATGGTGTACATTTTTTGTTCATTAATTATTAACAGAGGATCATTAGCTTTTATCAGGCTAAACGTTTCAAAAAAATTTCCAAATTGTCCATCGGATATGGGCAGTTTCTTTTAATGAAATCACTGTCAAAAATACGAGAGTGCAATATTAAGCAAATATGATTTTATTTTATCCAAATAGATTTTGCTGTCTGGCAACAAATTCAGAAAATGGTCCATTGCTATGTCGATGTATTTATTTATATTGCAATGCGAAAGTAATCCCCACCTCCAAACTGGTTATTCTCCAGAAAAATATTTTTGTCGTTTTATTTTTAATACTGTTTGAAATAGTCTAATGTAGGACCTCATCGGCGGTAATGTAAAGCCATTGCGATGATGAAAATTCGAGTAAATTCCGAGGCAGATATTTGCGAATTTATTTGAAGGTATTTGGAATAAATTTGGATGAAATAGAAGAAGTGAATCCATCAGGTAGATTTGTGAGATGCCAGAAATATTGTGCAATCTATTTTTATCTCAAATCTATCAGAAAATTGGTGATAGGAGATTTTAATAAAAATAATTCCTTGATATATTTCGTGATAATTTTTTCTTACAAATTAAAGAAATTTGTTTAAAAATTAGTTTAGCAAAATATATTATACTTTCTTTTAAATAAGTACATTCGAATAGGTCTCTTGTGTATTTGTTTCCTTAAAAATTGGAGTAAATATTAAATTATCTTGATTTAAAACATTAGATGAGTGTTATTAATTAAATGGCAACATTCAAAAAGCCGAAAAGAAAATAAATGGGAAATAAGAATTTGATTTCAGGGGTCAAAAAAAGCGACCATTACGAGTGCATTGTTCGTTGTTTCTTGTCGTTTACGAGCTGTTCGTTTTCCGATTGCTAAGTACGGAAATTAAGCATCTGATTTACGAGTCAATTAAGTAGCCCTAAAAAAATGGCTAGGAAATAATACAAAAATATGCGCCTAGAATGCCAAACAAGAACATGTGTCTCTTAAACTAATTATAATTAACTTTCTCCAACCATGTTTTATACACTTCTGAAGTGGAGACATTCAAATAAGGAATCAAAAATCTTTAAGTTACGATGCAAATGCTTTAATATCACTGTTAAACTGGGTTACCGTAAGACCTGCGGTCACTTTTTCATAGTCTTGCTTTCCTGTTATCCATCCCTACGGATGCTCATAGATGTTCAAGTCGCCAGGGTGCAATCATTACAAAGAAGTCTTTTTTTAAGAAACTTAAGGTTCAGAGGGCGCTGACTCTACCATTCACTGATTTCCAATTATTCTGCTCCCAATATCACATATTATATGGCCGCTACATATGATACATGAAGTTCAGAGATCGAAGAAACAATTAATTATAATTGTTGCAAGAAAAAAGTCTGTAACGTGTATAGTATGTGGAAAAGTCTTTCATAATTCGTGTTTAGCGAGAGACTGGCAGGGCAAACTAAGAATTCTTTGTAAAACGCGAGATATTTGTGCAGAACATGATCGAAACAATCAAACAATGCTGACAAAGGGATAAAAATTTGTGACCTGAAGACCCTGATGAATGAGCTAAAGAGCAAAAATCAGCTTTTGGAAGAAAACAGTGTGGATAAAGTCTGCACCCTTGAAGAAAAATATAGAAAATATGAAGCCAACGTTACTGAGACAAAAGGTAAACATTCAATTAAAGCGGGAATACAAATCTCACCGCAGAATACCAAAGTCAATGTCGTCGATAGTTTATTTCAAGAATCTGGGCGGCTATCTACGATAACCCCAAAAAGTAATATAAATCAACCAATGGACTTGGAGTTAATGAAACTAATGTTTCCAAGATATAAAGACCCAAATTTAAAACTAACCCAAAGCGAAAGTGAGGTAAACCGTAAACAGTTCTGTTTACACTGCTTGAGTGGGCGAACTGAAAGATAATGGAAATTGGAAGATCGTACAGCGCAACAAACGCGTCTCATACTTAAAAAACAATATAGTGAAAGCTCTGGTATACCTAACTGGAAGGCTTAAGTATTCCAGATACTGAATTTTCTTCACTTATTATGAGGTGAGAGATACAATCAATGCACTAAAAAACAAGAATAGTGTTCTTTGTGTAAAGTTAATTAAATCTTAAAAAATTTGATCATTCTTCCTTTAACTCGGTTAATAAATCCATGTTTTCGTAAAAGCATTTTTTCTGACGTTCTGGAGGTTGGCATTGCCGTTCCTGTTTTTAGCAGCGGTGAACAAATAGATTTTTCAAACTACCATCCAATATCCCTGTTATTAATAATTTCAAACATAATAATTGAAAAAATAATGGCAAAAAACTCGCCAGCTATTGAAGAAGATGATCTGTTTTATCGCAACCAATTTGGTTTTAGAGAGAACAGTTCTGGGTATACTGGACTTACTTAATAGAATTATGGATATTTGGAGAATCTGCACTATTACCGACAACGAAGGTAGAGAAGCTGAGGCATTTGCTATCAGCTGCGGGCTTACTCAACTTGTAGGCGAACCAACTCGAATCTCAGAGAGGGGCGAATTCGCCGCCTTCCTGAATCTTTTTCTAACCACCAATCCTTACCAGTACACAATTCCAGTTGGTCCGCCATTAGGTACTATAATTAATTGTTTCTTCGATCAAAGAACTGCGTCAACAAACTAACCCCGTTTTTTCCAGGCTTTTTTTCTCTGTCTTACGGAAAACCATCTTCTTGGAAATTCGCTCGAGTGCAACCTGTTCCAAAAAAGGCAAGAAAAACACGCCCTCAAACTATCGCATAGTTGCCTTGCTTCCTCTAATCTCCAAGGTCATGGAACGGGTAGTCAATCAGCAACTACTCAAGTACCTCGAGAACAACAGAATAATCAGCGATAACCAACACGGCTTTTGCAAAGAGAGATCGAGAGAAGATATATTGGCCTATGTCACTCATATATGCTAAAATCCCAACATAGCATTCATATGTGGAATAGGGCAATTGAGAACTACGTAGAGTCTCGAGCGATTGCGTTGGATATTTCGAAGGCATTGGACAGAGTTTGGTCCTTCGGACTGCCAGTCTCTATCTGCAGCTGGCTTGCCAGTGTCCTTAAGAACCGATCTCTGCAGGTTGCAGTTGATGGACACATCTGAGACACACTCACCATTAACGCGAGCGTGCCTCAGGAGGCAATACTTTCACCAACTCTATTCCTCATCTATATTAATGACCTGCTGACCGAAACGAATAATCCTGTTTACAGTTTTGCAGATGAAAGTACCCTTGTCTCCCAATTTAGATAAGAAAAACCTTTACCACCGACTGTGACTTATCACCGCAGACAGGAGCAGATTACAGCAATTAATCAAGACCTGGAGAAAGTTCAAACTTGGGGTAACAGAAATTTGGTCCAGTTCAATGCAGCAAAGACCCAAGCAGCCACGTTTACCAAGGGGGTCAATACAGCGGGCCCTGACATCATTATGGCAGGATCGACCATTTCTCAATCCTCGTCAATCGGAATGCTGGCTGGGTGTCTCGGTCAACAACAATATGTCTTGGAATGGCCACGTTGCTAACATCGCAAAATCAGCTTTCCAGAAGCTTGGTGCGCTATTTTGCAACATAAAACTGTATACACCGCAGCAGTTGCCCTTGCTCTACAAAGCGCAAATAGGACCGTGCTTAGAATATTGCTCACACATCTGGGGTGCCGCACCAAAGCACACCCTAAAGCTGCTGGATTCCATTCAGAAGATAGCTGTGCGTCTTGTCGGCGACCTGGAGTTGACCCGGAATCAGGATAGTCTGGAACACGGCAGACATGTGGCCGAGAAGGTCGCAGATTTGGGAGAGGTAATTTTTTTATGGTAGTGGCACATACGCTAAAGGGAGATCTTATGGCGCTGGACGAGTTGTGTGTGTGCGAAGATGTTGATTGACACGGTTCTTGAATAGTTGTAGGTTGTAATTAGGGGGACACAGATGTCCTAGTAGTGAGTTCCAGAGTGATGCAGTGCGCTATACAAAGGAGTTATTGTAAAGTGATGTTCTAGGTATTTCCAGTTGTACGATGAACTGGTGCGCTCTTGCCGTCTGTCGTGACTGTATGACAGGCGTTGCCAGGGGCGGGATGAAAAGGGCCAAATTCGGGGAACATCTGCAGTGAAAGTATCTGTAAATAAGTAAAGCATCTGATTGCGTATCAGATAGATTTTATTGCGGAAACAGGATGATTAGAGATTTAATGAGATTAGTGCATGGTTGCTTGGCTCGAGTGGTAATTGGGGGGGCCGTAGACAGGTTGAGAGGGTGGTTGGGGTGCTTGCCGGGGAGAGGGTGGTCAATGTTGGTGTTCAGCGGGGTTCGGTTCTGGGACCGATTATCTCTGATATAAACGGTCTGCCTCTGCGGGAGCCAACCGCGGATTACTCTCTCTTTGCGTCATCCGCAATGGACACAAAGTCTGGATTCTGCCATTCCCCGAGGTCTCGTAGGGTAAAAAGCATTTTCTGGGTTTTACCTCTGTTTAGCAGAAGTCTATTTGCTGCAAACCAATTGCCTGCCCGTAAGACTAAGTGTGGTG
>MU181999.1:834745-850230 GCA_016904865.1 Pissodes strobi | reverse complement strand
TCTATTTGCTGCAAACCAATTGCCTGCCCGTAAGACTAAGTGTGGTGATGACACCACACTTAGTCTTACGGGCAGGCAATTGGTTTGCAGCAAATAGACTTCTGCTAAACAGAGGTAAAACCCAGAAAATGCTTTTTACCCTACGAGACCTCGGGGAATGGCAGAATCCAGACTTTGTGTCCATTTCGACCCAAAGCTTAAGTGGAATGTACATCTACGTTGGGGTTTGGAACCTTCGGCAACATGCACTAAAACAGAGTTTTATCCACAATACCGAAACAGAATATTTGCACTTGACGCGCGTTTCGCTAACCATGTTAGCATCATCAGGAGATGATTAAAACTGTATATTATTATTGTATCAGGTGCTTAATCATCTCCTGATGATGCTAACATGGTTAGCGAAACGCGCGTCGAGTGCAAATATTCGGTTTCGGTATTGTGGATAAAACTCTGTTTTAGTGGAATGTACATGTAAAATACGTGTGTGGAAGACTGCGGAGTTCTGTACTTCTGCTAAGGAGTCTAGTGGGCTATGTCTCTGGAGCGACATTGTGGTTTGCTTATTACGCCATGTTCCATTGGGTGATCATTACATGGGGTGGGGCTGCTTTGGGGGGTTAGAGTGTTTAGCCTGCAGAGGAGGGCTGTAACGATCATGTGTGGCCTTGTTTACCGCAAAGACTGTAGGTATGCCTTTCTTGATCTTGGCATCCTGACCTTCCCAGCAGTATACATATTGGAAAGTGTTGTTTATGTGAGGAAAAATGAGGGCCAATTCATGGTACACAGGCATGTGCATGATCATTTAACTCTTGCCAGAGATTACTTAATGACTGCCTACTGCAGACTGAAAAGGTGCCAAGGCAGTCCAGACTTTATAGCCATTAGACTATATAATAAGATTCCTTTTGGTATGGGAATGCTCAGCATTGAGAAAAGTAAAAAAGTAGTCAAAACCTTCCTAACAAAAAATATATTTTATATTATCAATGAATTTTTAAACTTTAATGTTAATAACTATGATTTTAAAATGTAATTTTAATTTGTGGCATTCTGGTGCCAATTTATAATAGGTATATAGTGTAAACAAGATTTTCGAGGTGAATTTATTATTAGGTGTAATGTAATTCTTTTTTGGTATTATTATTGTTAACATTGTGACATGTAAAAGTACTTTGTATGTTATTACCAATAAAATATTTAACATTCTGAGTGCATGCTGTGTTTTATAATAATTTTAGTTTAATAATTTTAAAAGATATGCGTATTAGTTTAAGAGGTAATGTATTATGCTTTTTAAATTAGACCCGTCCCGTACCGACGTTCTCTTCCAAAATATAAATAGAATCATAAATCAAATTTTGATTAATATACAATTTCAAAGTCATAATAAAAGCTGCCTTTCCGTAGCTCATTGGGAATATTTTATAAATACTCGGAATGTTGACGAATTTATCCTCAGGTCTCTTTTTGTCGCTTATTAATGGAATTCATAGCTTCTTCAGTCTAAAGGGACTGAAGCGAAAGTTACATTACATATTTTACATTTTTCAGCCATAATTTTAAGAGAGAAGCAACTTTCGCGTTGGAAAATAAATCTTTTGAATATTTCTCGTTAGAGCAAATTTTCTACAGACAAATTAATTTAGTTTAAAGCACACTTTTGAAAGAAATACTTCGTTTCTTATTTATTATAAAAAATTTATGATTCCATGCCATTTTAAGAATCTGAAATAAGTAGTAGGAAACTGACTGTAGTAACAGTTAAGTCGAGGCAGACTAGGTTCAAACATTTTTCTTCTATTAACAAAATTCGCCCTTATGAATTTAAATCTACCTAAAGCGAATTTTTGAATTAATTTCGCAAAAGGTTGGAACAACTAATTTGTTGTATTATTTCCCTTCAAAATTGCATTAATTTTCTATTACTCTCTTCCATATTTTGTGCTGACGTTTGGAATACCATAATGATCCGGATGCACCTGATACAATAATAATAATTGTTTTTAATAATAATAGTAATAATAACAGCATACAAAATACAAAAAAAAAATAAAAAACCAAAGAAGGAGTCGCACTGGAACTGACAGATAGAGAAGAATCAAACATGCAAGAATAATCAGGATTGACACAAAAAACAGATATGTAAGAACAAACACCCTCATCGCGAACAGTACAGGACTACGTGGAAGAACAGCACAAACGAAGGTCTCAAAAAAACAACTAAACAAGTTTAAGAATCTGAGGAAATAGTAATTCAACTCTGAGCACCAAACTTCCGAAATTACATCCAAGAAAAAGACAGAAAAATATTAATAGACATGATGAACGGAGAAGTTATTGACGGATACCTAGACACTACCAGCAGACTAGAAGAGCATTCTCACAGTGATATATTCAGCAGCCTCAGCCATACTAACATGTGACAAATCGAAAGCTTTAGAGCAAAAAACGAAACAACATGCCTAGATGGCAAAAGAGAATTGAAAGCAATATAATAAAGCAATAAAGCTGATAGTATACATAGGAAGGCTGACGAAGTTTATAAATAGAGACAAATCAAAGAAATTATCAAAACACATTGAACATATAACAAAAGATAAGGAGCAAATAATTATAGAAACATCGGACACCCTCAAGTTCTACGATAGAAAACAGATAACGCTCCCTGCAACCGCAATGAAAAGTAATTCTATAAATAAATAACAGCAGCGCAAGATATTAAACTAATACCACCAAGTAGAGAAGAAAACGCCAAATTCTGGGAAGAAATATGATCAAACTCGTACCATATAATCGTCCTGCATTCTAGATTAAAGAAGAAGGAAAAAGACAGGAAGAGACAAAACCACAATCGGAATCCAAAATATAACAACAGAAGAACTGGCATATATTTTTAAAAACATACATAGCCGGAAATTCCCAAGAACGGATCAGATACATCATTTTTGGTATAAATAGTTCATATCGATATATAAATACTCTCCAAATAAATATAGTAATAAAAAAACCCAGAACTATTATCATCATTTTTGGCAAAAGGGAAAACATACATAAAACTGAAAAATCACAACAGGCATTGTATAAAATAATAACATTAGCAATATGCTAGAATATATACCATCACCTTCAAAAATATGACTTGATGTCAGAAGAGCAAAAAGATTGTAGGAGGAAAGTTCAATGATGTAAAGATAAGAAATTTACAAAATACATCCAACTGTAAGAAATTTTCTTTTATCTACCATGAACACTTCCCATAATAAATAGGCAACATTTCATTTCGACTACCTAAAATTTTATTATAGATGGTGAATTTTTCCATACTCTAGAGTCATGACTCATGCACAGAGCCAGGCCATCCACTACAAATATCAATAAAGTCTTATTTTGCATTGCATATATATTGAATGTATTGAATGAAAACCTTTTCTGTTATAATATGAGGTATTTGCTAGTGGGCTTGGTATAGCAATTTGAGATCCATCAACACAACCAAATACATTTGGTAAATTTATTGAAATTCTGTATATTTCGTACAGCTTTATTTCCATTTGGCCATACTATGTCCTTATTGGCTCGGGATGAAATGAGCTTACACATTTTTATAAACCTTTAGCAAATGAACATCTATCACCGACACCGCGAAATCTTTCTTCATTTGCTAACAACCAAAGGGGTAGTTACATACAGTCCAATTCTGGAACCGCTGGTCTTCCTCGGGAAGCAAACATACACTTGACAACAGGAGAAAAAGAAATAAAAACCGACGTCATAGAAAACCCACTAAGCGTATTATGGTTATGCTTCTGCTTACACCTCCTTTTCAACATATTAAATAATACAAAATACGGTTTTCGGGTCAAACATCATAACAAAGTAAAATACAAAATTAACCACTATGGATGATATCAAAAATATATACGCCAACACAGATACAAATGCGAAGACTGTTACAAAATAATAGAAAAAACAACAGTAGGTGGCGCGGTGGAAGGTTCTTGAGAAAACACCTTAGTGAGGATCTTCTACCAGGCTAATTTCGAGTCTTAGGCAGTACCTTTTTGTATATGATTAATTAGTTTGGGTGCTTAGACTAAATTTTTTTACGGGATATTACACTGCTTCAGTAAGGTAAGTTGGTTTTGGTTCTTAACCCTCCAAAACGTATCGATGCCGTACGTCAACAGTATTTCGAACTTCGATGGTTGGCCACCAGCTATTCTTTGCATTGAATTGCTGGTTGCCGGCATTATAAATTTTTAGTACAGACATTTGTCAAGTAAACCATCTGTTTTCACTCCATTTTACTCGAATTTTCTAGAGTTATCAACTGTATTTCTGTGACCGATATTAATTTTTTACGAAAGTTAGACATCAGATGGGAGAAAATAGCTTTTTTATTCTAAGTAAAATACTGGATTGTATATTTTCGTATAGTTGGTTACTAAAAGATTTAGTCAGAGTGTAGTATATGCGAAGTAATTACAGGATGCATGGTTTTTAGGTTATGATAGGTTTTTAAATTACTGCTTTATTTTCAGGAGAGGATTTAATCTGCAGCAGGCGTTTGCCATGTTAGAGGAAGACGATCACGAAATAACTGCACCAAGTGCAAGATAAATCTTCATAACTCCACCAGAGGCTTCAAAACTCACCGTCAAAGATTCTGCTAATGAAGACGAAAATTATTTTTTAGACAATGTGGGCAGAAATCAATTATGCACGCCAGCAGAAGCTGTCTTGGAAAATAACAACGAACTGAGCAGTTTTTTGTATGAAGTAGAATCGGAATTCAACGCTGAAGAAGTCCAAAATATCCAACGCCACACAAAAAAAAACCTAAACTGACATTCAATTGGATTGATGGATACATTGTAATTAATATTACTCCGTCACCAAAGCAAAATTACTCTACATTTCATAATAAGACTGTCACAGAAGTATTTGAGATTTCCTAGTTGATGCACTGTTGATCTGAGGACATACCCCCCAACCAAGTTGAATCTTTGCTCTACAACGGAAGGCTATTCGTGTTATTTTGAAGATGCCATACAGGGGTTAACTGAAGGAATGGTTTTGTGCGGCTGAGATTGAGGAATTTTATAATGGTTATTTTGAAGACTTTAGCTGAGTCTGTTTTTATACATTATTGTGTCTTAGTGTAATTTACTGTAGTTAGTATTTTGTACTGTGGTTACTTGTAGGTTGATTTAGTGTATTATTTTAACTAATGTATCAATATGTATTTAGTGATCTTGAAGCTAAGACTTGCGTAAGCATATTGTGCAGCATCAATAAAATTACTTTATTTTACTTTACCGTGAAATTTAATTAGAAAAAGAGGTGTTAAATTATGGGGACCACAGCTTTGTGATATGCGAAATCATTGATCTTCAAGTTATTTTTCGTATCTAGCAAAGTATTAAAATAAATACGCCTCAGTAAATATTAGCCAGAAATTCCGAAGATTTTCGCGTAAAAATTTGCCTGCAATATTTAGGAAATGAAATGTGATTTAAAACATAATTCGTAACTTCTTAATTTATTTTTAACAAGTTATAAAGGTATTATTAATGTGGATTAGTAATGCTTCCCTTTCGTATCATGTTTAGCGTTAACAATTTTTAATTAAATTCCCATAGCACGTTTTCGGCACGTTCATATAAAGCATACGATTAGTAAACAGACGACAAATTGGCACTATTTGTAAATAACCTTATTTCCATTTCGCGGAATGCATTTATTCAATTCTCGTACGGTTTCATTATGGTTATTCGCAATCAATTCTGTATTTTGGTACAAGATTAATACATTTATACCCGACCTTCTTTCATGTCTCAATGAGACTCAAAACTGTTAAATTTTTTATTTCTGTTTAAGTAGTAATGTCAACAGTATCTTTCCTAACGAATTAGTTCAAAGATAATTGAATAGAAATTGTAAAGGTAAACATCCCCGATTCTCCGTGGCATCTGGTGAAATGCGTGCTTTTAATGTGCCCGCTCATGTTTCCCTTAAATTTCAATAATTTATCTCGAAATTCTACGTTCTCTTAGGCTTCAGCAACTTTATTACACGCCCTGGTTTATGTTCGCTTCCTATTTCATTTAAAACAATAGTCAGATTAGTGCCATTTCAAACCGCTTTTCAACATCAAATGGAGTTAATAATAACTCAGCACCGCTATTATGCTGTCATATTTCCTTAAACCTGACTTATAAGCGTTGTAAATCCAATATAAGTGATCTCAAGGACTTATATTTATCCCATTTGGGGATTGGTTTTCTTCCTCGAAACTAAACTTCGGAGAGCAACGTTAGGATATTCCATGTTTTTAAAGAAAGTATCTGTTATTGGGGAAAACTTGTTATAAATTCAGCACCGCATTCTTATCAATTGCTTCTCAGTGGCATATCATGGGTCGATAGAAATACGTCCTATATTTAGTGCTTTCAAAATTCTAGTTGACAACGAAGTACACTGAGAACACTGATTGTTTAGGGTAAGTCCGGCTGTGTTGGCCATAGGGGGAGAGATGGCCATATCATTGTTTGATTAATAAAGCGTTGCAAGAGAGCTGCATAGCATATTAGAACGCAGTTTCTGCAGTTTCATGTTGTTTACATCGGTAGTGATTTAACTTTGCTGACAATTTTTGCACAAAATTAGAAAAATTAGTTCCAAAGGTAGGTGAAACCTATTACCTCACATATATGATTGCTCAGATTTCCTATTTAATATAACTTTGATGGTGTTTTTCCAATTAGAAATGTAAAAACATGCTTCTTCGCTTATCATAACCCCAAATTCATTTAGCTTAATGTACGTTCCTAAATTTGAAATCGTATGTTCGTGTCATGTGTAATATGGGGAGTGATGGCCACGTTCATCTTGGGGCAACTTGGCCATGGATTTCAACGAAAATTTATGCGTCGGGTGCGGAGAAGATTATGACAAGACAACGAAAAAAGATGACTGGATTTGTTATGTGCGATGTCAGTCATGGCTCCATGAAACATGCTCTAAATTCATCGATTTATGCCAGACATGTGGAATGTTTTGTGTTGCCAAAAATGAGTAACTAAAAAAGTTTGTTTTTAAATAGGAATATTGTATCTATGTTATAATGGTTATTATTTAACATGTTTTTATTAATTTTCACTTAAATAAAAATATTTGAGAATTTGGCATCTTCACTAGTGTTATGGCCAACTCTCCCGTATATTTGGGGAGAGATGGCCACTTCAGTTAAATGACGTTTTTTATTAATAATAGACTGTCGTTAAAAGATAAATATTTTATGAGTCCTAGAATTTGGTTATAAATGTTACTCTAGTGTTCACATCTAGCTATTAGCTGAATCTACGCAATAACACCTAAAGTAGAGCATAAAATATACTGGGGTGGCCATATCTCCCCGACTTACCCTATAGAAAGCAAATTTTAGAACGAATTTCATATTTAAACATAATTTTGTTTGTAAGATGTAATTTATTTAGATGTGGTAACTAGATATAATTATAAAATTAGCAAAAGGATCTTGTCACGACAATGTTTGTTAATATTTGCTAGATCAAGTCGTAATACACTAATGGTTTTATAATATCTAAATGCAGGTCCTGTTAATACTTATTTGAGCCGTTAGTTTGTTACTATGTAACACGATTTGTTAAGTGCTTAACAAACGGTCTATATGCCAGGTCCACTCCGCGGTTTTAATTTTATTTAAAGGCGTGGGTTAAAGAATTGGCAGTTAGGCGAAGGCGCCACTAAATTTTGAACATATCAATGATTTTTACACTTTGAAATCAGGACAGTAAAATTTAGACATACTCTAGAGAAGAATATCGTGAAATGCAGAAATAAATGGTATCAATGAAAGGCACTTTTGACACTAACTTTCCAAAATAAGCATTAGAATTACAATTAACTATTTATTTAAATCTTAGATGCTTTCATAAACACTCTAAAGACAATTAATTAAGTTGAGTTTATGGTATCGTCCATAAACTAATAAGAAGATTTGTATATCGTCTAGATTATCACACTATTAAATCAAATTAAACTGAGATTCTAAGTTGTATTCTTTAAGATACCTAATTCTTGTTTGGCAATAGTTCCAACTCTACCTTGAATTCTTGAGGTTTTGACTAATCGCAGTTAGTCACAAAGTACTAAAAGTAAGCAGTATGTACTAAACAAAAACTAATCTAAATTATTCCCGTGGCAGCGATATTAACATTATACCAATAAATAGTTAACAAAGTACCTATACTAAATCAATGAATTAACTTATGATGTAAATTTATTTATATATATAGCCGGTAAGTACTTACAGGTAAACACGAAGTGAGCTCAGTTCGATACCGGTATTAAGGCGAAAAATTAAAGTTGCAACTTACATTTAGTTGAAACAAATTTACTGCCGTGAAGCTTACAGAAAATTACGGTTAAAGTAAATCAATCAATTATCATGACATTAGCAAAATACACAGAGTACACTCGAGATAATATCAGATATGATAATGAATAGAATAAGTATCTTTAAAGAAAATATAATAAGAAACAGGAATAAATGTGATACACAATAATGGATAACCTTAGGCTACTTATCGGTAAGCCCAATAAGCAAAAACGGCAAGTTTATTGAACAAAAACGAGAAGTACCGGTAATAGGTACGATATAAGATAGCAAACGACCTACAGTCGTTTAACAGTGAGTTCATTAGACAAAAGCTGTCAGCAACAGTAATAGGTACGATATAAGATAGCAAAGCACCTACAGTCGTTTAACAGTAAGTTCATTAGACAAAAGCTGTCAGCAACGGTAATAGGTACGATATCAGAAAATATACGACCAACAGTCGTTTAACGATATGATATGATATTTCTGCAACAGTATTGTTGAAGCTCCCGGACTTGGTTTTGGGGGTTTTGGCCGAATGCATTAATGTGTCTTTTCTTAGTGGATCATTTCCTTCTTCTTTGAACATTGCTACTGTTACTCCATTATTTAAGGGTGGTGATGGGAAATGTCCTTTACACTATAGACCGATTGCTCTTCTGCCCACTTTGTCGAAGGTCGTTGAGAAGATTTCCAAAACAAGAATGGTCTCCTTCCTGGAGGTCAATAAAATATTGAGCCCTAAACAGTTTGGTTTTCAGACTGCAAAGGTGACGACGAATGCAGTGTTTGCATTCTTGGAAGACCTATACTTGGAACTCAACGATGGGGAGGCCGCCGCAGCAGTGTTCTGTGATCTGTCGAAAGCCTTTGACTGTGTGGACCATGGAATACTGTTGCGGAAGCTTGAGTCATATGGGTTTCGAGGGACATCACTGAGCTGGTTCAAGTCTTACCTAACGGAAAGACTTCAGAGTGTTTCTTTTAATCAGTGCAGTTCTGAACAACGGAAGCTGGACTATGGTGTGCCTCAGGGATCGGTTCTTGGCCCGATACTATTTTTAATTTATATTAATGATTTCTCGGGTCTGGACATCTCTGGACAGTTCACCCTGTTTGCGGATGACGCAACCATTCTGTGGCATAATAAGGATGTCGCGGTACTCTATAAACACTGATTTGGCAAAGATTAAGCAGTGGTGCGATACAAACCGCTTGTCACTCAATGTATCGAAGACTAGTGTGATGTCCTTTGGATGTAGCTTGGACGTTGTGAGTTTGGTGAGTGAGAGCTTGAGTAACTTGTCGGAAAATAAATTTTTGGGTATTTTTATCGATAGCAGACTTAAATTTGAGGGCCACATAAACAAGCTTAGTTCGAGGCTCGCTTCAAATTGCTATGCAGTTCGGGTCGTCTCAGGGAATCTGGATGCTCACATTGTTAGGAATGCATACTTTTCACTGATCGAGTCGCATCTGAGGTATGGAATTTGTTTTTGGGGAGTGTGTTCAAGGCGACTATTTGATAGCGTGTTTGTTTTGCAAAAAAGAGCGGTTAGATGCATGTGTGGAGCCCGTCCGAGAGATTCGTGTAAACCACTTTTTCTTAGGCATGGTATACTAACATTGCCGGCCTTGTTTATTTTAGAATCTGTTTGCTTAATGCACAAAAAATATAAGAGTGACACAAATGCCATACATCATTATCCCACTAGGAGTGCTGGTAATTTACCGTTGCCTATACCCACTTCTACGCGAACAACTGCACTTAAAGCAGATGCAGAATGATAGGGGGTTTAAAAGGGGAGTTAAAAGATTGCTTATTTCCCGAGCCTATTATAGCGTGGCCGAGTTTCTTGGGGAAAACTTTTAAATGTATTTCGTAATGGTAAACGTTCCTATGTATCTAGATGTAGTTCGGACATATTTGTATATCTGTTATTTTATTTTGTTTTGTATCTATTATTTTGTATTTTGTATGTTAGTGCTTTGTCTATAGGAATTGTTATTTCTTGACAATAAAGCTTGATTTGATTGATTGATTGATTGATTGATTGATTGATTGGTAAATTCATTAAACAAAACGATAAGTAGCGGTAATAGGTACGATATAAGAAAATAGACGACCTACAGTCGTTTAACGATAAGTTCAGATAAAAAAGCTTCAAAAGAGTAGATCCTATTTGTGTTTTGCAGACGCGGGACTTACTGGCGTTTCCTGCGAAGCTACTTTCCCACCACGTGTCGTATTACCTTGACAAAAGGCCTCAGCCTAGCTAAATGAAACCGGGAACTCTCTAGGTCGGCATAGAAAAAGCCGGTGACGGGCGTTCAGCCCAAAGGGACGAATTTTTTTCTCAGGGAACGACGTTCAGTCTCACGGAAGATCCCTAGTTAAATTATAAATAATTTTAACTATTCGATAACATATAACAGACCTTTTTTATATAGGAAGGGTAATCACACTATTCGTCAATCATCTTTATCGGAAAGTATCTCGAATAATTTCAGAAAATAGATCTGATGATGATGGTCGAAAATAACAACGATAATTTCAGATATTGAAGACTGGTCGTTTTTCACCTCCTACACGCTTGAAGCGTGCAGGAGAGAAGGCCAAGAAACCCGTCAATTCCAAAAAAGATTACCTACGACCTCGGTCAAGAGGGCACTCCAAATGGAGTCATGGCTTCAAGCGACTCGTAGCAACATTCCTTGATACTGGTGGATTGTACTCGAAAGTAAGGTAGCAAGAGTATCGAAAATACAAATCGACCAGTAAAAGGAAGAAATCGCACTACTGGATTTTGTAATATTCGCGACGCTATAACTAATGTTGTTGGAACTGTTGGTATGCATAATACTTAGTCACAACTTTTCACCATAATAATAAAATTCAGTTTTCGCACTAGAGTTAAACCAATAAAAATTAAAGAAAATTAAATATAAATTTAAATTCAAGCAAATTATTGGGAAAACTTCTATCGCAGGCCGTTATTCTTAGAATTATTATTATTATCAACAAAATATTATAGAGAATAAGTAGATCAAATCAAATATATTTCAATATTGCATAAGGTACAATAGGCATAACAACAAAACCTTAATTTATCAACTCACAGTTATTTACAAATTGCACCTAAGTGACTTTACACCTGTATGTGCAATTAATGCTAATCTAATTCATAATCCAGATGTAAGAACAGAAATTTCCATAAAAAGTCGACAATAATAATACCAACGCTGTGGCATTATTTTGCCACTAAAGAATGCGAACGGTTAGCTCTTAATGCGGAGGCCGGGGTTCTTGGCATATGGCCTTTGTGTACCTAAATTGGGCGCCACGTAATTTGGAAGAGATACTGCAAGTTCCTAGTCTAGTAAATCACAAAACCTAGATTGTCTTTAATAGATATTAATTGTATTTTCAAGAATGAAATGGGGGAAAACAGTCAAGCAGTAAACACTTCAAACATAAACAGAACAAGTATTCTTTATTTATAAGAATATATATCCCCTACGTTGGGAATAACACATAATTAAAAATATGAAGGTATGATTCATTTCTACAGTTTAAACAAAATAATGTTATGAAGGAGCTTATCTTGGTAACGCTTACCTCTTGGGTGTTTTATTTAAAGTAAATTATATACCTAGAGGGAAAAGACTCATGAATCTTTGTTTCCAGGGTTACTAAATATGTATATCCGTAAAAGGCATTAAATGTGTATATCTACCAAGTGAGCCGAACAATTAAAGGTAAAAAGAATATGAATAAGCTAGTAATAAAGTACAAAATTTTACTCTAGGTAGACACTGATCTTTTATATAATAAAAGGAAAGAACTGGCCTTGAGTTACTCCTGTCAGCTAGATAAGTACTTCCCTCTCAGAGTTCTTGTCGCTTACTATTCCCTTCTCTAATCATGTGAAATTCCAGAACAAACTGAATCTTCTACTCTACCCTGTCCATGAAGCATGGAAGTTTAAGATTTATCTATAGACGGTAAATCCCAATTGGAATTTATAGCATCTGTATGCCATTCCCAAATCAAAATTATCTAATATTCTCTGATATTAATATCCCATAATAAAACCTGAAACAAACATGAAGTCTTTAGCCACTTTACTTAAGATTGTTGAAATGTTCTGTTTTTTATAAAGCACAAGCCAACGATTACCTACCTTACTAGGTGGTGATGGATTGATTAACCATAAAAATTAAAAGGCATCTTCAAGGATTAGACAAAACTATAATAAGCCAAGCCCTTCTCAGGCCTAATGGCACAAGATTTTTAAAATCTTTTGGCCTAATGGACCCATGATGTATCTTCAATACAAAACTATAAAATCGGTCTAGACACTTCGGCTACATCATGAAGACAAAGGCTACTTGAACTTGACCGCTTGACCTCGTTTCCGATGTCAATTGTCAGCTGATTGACACCGAGCGGCAAAAGCTGCTTTCTCATGCACAGTGCAATACAGAATGAACATTAGTGTCACTCAGGTTCGATTGCTCGAGTCAGCATCGTAACCACAATGAGGAATGACGTCATATTTAAATATTAAATTGCATGAAACATAATGACTAAAGATGAGAATTAATTTAAAAGAAAACAATCTTATTGAGAAATTAAGGTAATATTAAATTAATAAGATAGCATGTATGTTTTATTACTGTGAGAAATCCAACCATGAAGAAAGGTTAATACTTCTTATCAACATCTCGTAAAAAGAAAGTTAAAGACTGTCTGATACTTCGTGGCTTAACAACTTAATGTTTGCTTAAGTTATGAAATAACTTATGTTCTAAATAAATACAAATATAAAAGTAGGCATGTAACAAATAAGGGTTATGTGTTATTTTCCAGAGAGGTACTTAAATACATTCAAAGCATAATATATGAAAACAATCGTAATTCTATATTGCTTGAATTCTAAAAAAACAGGTAGCATTTACTTATAATACTATTCATGAAAAAATAAATGCTACAACGCCACAAAATTACATCATACTATACCATACTATACCAAATCAATCAAATTAAAACGCATAAAATATATAAATAAAAATGCAACAATATCTCAAAATAAATCCTTAAATCTATTTAAATTTTGAAAAGTTCTGCAACCCAAGACAAATTTCTTCTGATTAACCAACTGCTTACTTACATTGTTTCTAGTCCCATAAATAATGTGGTTAATTTGTGATTGTTTGTTAGTTCTATGAACATAGGAGCAAGTTAACAGACAGTAAAGTGAGCTAACATCAAAAACCTCCTGCGAGTTGAAATGATTAGTGAAAAAGCCTCTATTAAGTTTAAACCTAACTCCAAAAATATAATTTTGTACAATACACAAAAGTCTCAAGGACTTCCTATACAGTATACCATACACCACCAAACCATATCCTACCCTATATTTAAAATTTCTCTTATGATATGAAATATATATTAATTTCCGAATATTTTTGGTCAGTCTATTTACATGATGATCCCACCTCAAATGCCTATCAACTGTAACAGAAAGATATTTTGAAAAACTGGGCGATTGGCCGCTGTAAGAGAGAAAGAAGTATACTTAGTTTTAGAGATGTTTAATGTTAGTTTAAATGTATTTAGCCTGTCCATAACTGCATTTATACCATCGATGGCATATCTTTCAACTGCATTCCAGGAGTTACCGGAAAACAGCACAACAGTGTTATCAGCATAAGATATTACTTAGCCTCTGTGTATATTAATATTAGTAAAAGAATTTATATATGTTATAAAAAGCATTGGTACCAGTATCGTGCCCTGCGGAATCCCAATTTTGATACTTAAAGTGTTGCTAATTATATCATTTATTTTATTTAGTTACGTTAAAAGTTACACTATTAATAAAAATTATTTCTACACAACCTTGTCCCAAGTGAAGGGACTTAGTTTGTAACACTATGTGATTCTTTCACTAGTTAAATATTGAAAAACAAGTTAAGTAATCAAATCATTTTCTAAGCCAAGAAAAGAAGGAGCAACGAGCATAAATCTATACGGGAAGTTAAAAAGATTCATTTATAACCAAAATTAGAATGAAAATTTGGCAAAACTGTAATTGATGTCATTATTTAATCTTTCAGAGCTCAAATTATTAACGAAAAATCTCATACCACCATAATTTCAAAAAGCAGGATAAAAATATGTGTGAAATAAAACAAAGGGTGTGTGTGCTTAAAGCCACGCTTAATGGTGCCCTTCCTTTTCATTTGAGTCATGATTACTTGCAGTAAATGGTGAAAACTTAATTTATTCCCTCTATAAAAATTTTAGATTTTTTCAGTATCTACCTTCACTTCCTTAGCCACCACCATGTACTACACGTTTTCTGTGAAAAAGAGGATTGATCCAATACATCATTTTCTTTCTTAATTTCGATGCCACCATCACGGAGAAACAACCTATTCATCCTCAAACATCCTAATTAAAACTTACTAAAAACGTTGATTTGCGACAATCTGTGAAACTGGTTTCACTAATAATTTAAATAAAATTGCAAGTTGCTTTTATTCTCTCAAACCTATTTCGTTTCTATCGATAAACGTAGTTTCTGATGTCAATTTAACGATAAAATAATAGCGAAATTTCTAACAGTGCAGATTACCTACAATAATTATATTCAGCTCTCCGTGCTATAAACTCATTTTTTCTTCAAACGTCAGTAAATCCGTCATTACTCGACTGTGTAGGCGGCCGTAAAGTTTCGTTTTTCCTCCGCCGGAGCTTTACTTTTCACTTTTCCGCCGGCGGAGGTAAAAGTGTTGTCATAGCAACATAGATACGATACAAACAGACAACAAAATAAGCGTCAACAACTCAAGATTTATTAAACTACAATTTGTATTTATCACTCAATTTGTGACTGCATTTCTAAAAATCACTAATTTAGGAACAAATTGGTTATTATTTAATCGAACTTACTCAATAACTGCTTATCAATACGGAATTAAAACGCAATCGGAGACGAATCTTAAAAAAATAATTATTGTTGACAGTGTCCACTGACAGCTTTATGTTACATTAGGTTTGTTCTAG
>MU181999.1:601518-819745 GCA_016904865.1 Pissodes strobi | reverse complement strand
AATAAATATCACCCTGTCCTAAGTTTGAACTTAAACTTGGAAATTGTTATATAAACATTAAAGGCAAACTATAAACCACTCGAGCAGGCAACGCGAGCGACTTTCAACCTTAAGCATGCAGCGCTCAGCAGATTTTATGATATAAATACGCTGCCGAACATTCAGTTTATCAGACTTTGTGTCTCATCTAAAAGACCGCTCATGGGCAGTACACATTTTACGCTTTGGGTTCTCTCCTTCATAAGATTCTTACCCTAATCTGAGTCTCGCCCTGAACACATTGTTCGGGGACTTAGAGGTTGCCTATTCGCAGCAGTACAATTCGAATCTACGAGAGATTTGTTAAAGTTCTGAGAAAGATAATTTTTAAAGTAGAAATCAGTTCAAACTCTAAGTGGAAATCTAGTGATACTAATCCAAACGAACTATAAATGAAACAAAACACAAACTCTTAAGAAAAGCAAAATTGACAAATTGTGTACAGATTGGCAGTTTTAATATAAATATACAAGTTCAACAAACTACAGTAATTAGTACTATAGGTAAACTATTAAAAGACAGGACCGTCTTTATACATAAATAAGTTGGATAACTTTCTATGTGATGAACATAGAATTAAGAATTAAGGAAATATGGTTAATTAATATATAGACAGGACCGTCTTTTGAATATCTAGTGTATATGATTCTAGAAAGAAATAAGTTCTTTAAACTACTTTTTCAAATTATAAATATTTCTGAGACTATTTATGAGAAAAAGGTGATAATTTAAAAATCAACTTTTCATGGGGTGGACGCATCACATGGAGGTTGAATTATTCAAAGCAAGCAAGATATCATTGCAATATGTGATGCCTTCAAAAAGGTTAAGGCATATCAAACATTCCTAGGACAAATACTGCAGTGGAGGCTAGAGGGAGTTACAAATGGTCAGCCTGGATCCAGAAAGTAACAAAACAACTGATAACATTTTGTATTATATAGCTATAATGTAATATTGTAAAATGCGACATGCTTTCTCGAAGTGAGGTATTTCTTTCTAAAGCAATAGAGGTTATGTTAACGTTGGGGACCAACGTTTAGAGGGCGGGGGAACGTATCAACTACTAAAATGCATAAACTACTAAATAAATATCACCCTGTCCTAAGTTTGAACTTGAACTCGGAAATTGTTATTTAAACATTAAAGGCAAACAATAAACAACTTGAGCAGGCAACGCGAGCGACTTTAAACCTTAAGCATGCAGCGCTCAGCAGATTTTATGATAAAAATACGCTGCCGCACCTTCAGTTTATCAGACTTTGTGTCTCACCTAAAAGACCGCTCCTGGGCAGTACATATTGTACGCTTTGGTTCTATCCTATCATAAGATCCTTACCCTAATCTGAGTCTCGCTCTGAGCACATTGTTCGCGGACTCAGAGGTTGCTTATCCGCAGTAGTACAAGTCGAACCTACGAGAGATTTGATAAAGTTCTGAGAAAGATAATTTTTAAAGTAGAAATCAGAAGTTCAAGTTCAAACTCTAATTGGAAATCTAGTGATACTAATCCAAGCTAATTATAAATGAAACACAACACAAACTCTTAAGAAAAGCTATATTTATAAAAAAGTGGCCATAGACTTATAAACAATTCATAAATATACCTCAATCGAGAAAGCATGTTCACCTTAGTACTTAGTTATATTATAATCTTAACAACATTTCTGACCTATGAACATTTTTAATCTTTTCTCGTTAAGTTTGACCAATATACGTTGTTATTGTTTACCCGAAGTGCTTTCTTTATTATCTCTTCTCACCTGAATTAGAACGATTCCGGATCTATTATAAAACATAAAAGTTTGGTGATCGCAATCATCATTCATCATTTGCATTTGGTTAAACATAATGTAGTATTTCGATGTTTGACCAGCCTGACTAGAATAAATCCCTCTGTCTGGCGAAAGAAAACACAAAGCCCATGCGGGAAAAAGAGAGACAATAAGGCGTTGCTGTCGCATATATGAAAGGCGGATTCGTGATCTTCTGCATATTACAAGATAATTTCGACATAAATTATAAATTATTTATGGGTGAGTAATAACCAAATAGTCGAAGTTCGGACTCTTTAAATAAATTAATAGTTTGTGTTAGTAGTTTGTTCAATCGGCAGTGTGTATAGAAAAAAATAGTGATCTGCGTCTTGGTCCTGAAGTATTTTATTCACACATGACCCGGTAAGAACGTAACAATGTAACCATTAATAATATAGGCTTAGGTCTGCTGTCTCACAGTGCCAAACGAAAGATCGCAAAATAGAACGAAAAGAAAAATTAAAAAGTTATGGCTAAGTCATATGACCGATTATGTGAAGACTAAGCCAAGTGGCTCTGCTGTTAAAAAAACGATGATAATACACATTCACCTGCCTGGTCCAACTCCAGACGAAGGTCACGTTGATCATCTTACTTAGAGGCACATATTCCTGTTGAACGATTTGTAACATTTATGACTCACCAGGGCCACCAAACTAAAGGTTTTTGAAGGATAATGAAATGGACATTATGAATTGCCTTGGTATGATGACTCTTCTTCAATGAGCGAGAATTATTAACTCAATCTTGTAGCGCAGACTGCTGCCGAGTGCGGTCTGGGTGCTTTAGGTTTTATTGCCCTTTTGAGAAACTTTATATATATTTTACGGTCTTAACTAACAAATGTAAAGTTTTAATTGATCGCTTGAAAGAGGTGACGCTGACAAACCCTTTCTGGTTGCTAAAACGTGCAACAACAACGTCTATAATGCAAGGCAGATGCTACAGAAAGCCCCTTCGCGTGACTATACTATCTCACGCACTTTTTGAAAATTCATAGGACAAAAAAGATTTAGGAAAATCACGTATTACTATTCAATAAGTTTGCATAGTAAAATGTTAAAGTTGTAAACGGGACTATGCATAGTATTTGGGGCAGACATCTTGAATTAATTAAATAGTAAAATTTTTCAGAAAACTATATTAGACGCCTGCCTCAACACTCTCGTTATTAACAAGCTACATAAGAAGGAGACGGGATCGGGATAGCTTTAAAGAATATGAGGTGCAAGCTGCTGAGTTAGCTGATTCTGATTTCATAGGGTATGAGAAAGAAAAACAGCGAAATCGCAAGTTAAACGAACGAGAAGTTGAGCTACCCCCACCAAAAAAATTTCGAACTTAGAATTTCCTTCATGCCACAGATCACTTTGAATCATAATTTCAGCAGAAGTGAGGCATACAAATTAATTAATATTCGATTTTTGATTCTCAAAAAAGATTAATTTAGTCATAAAGAGATAATTGCAGCAGTTCCAAACTTAGCAGAAACCTATTGTCATGTATACCAAATAGTATAGGTCTTGAGATTATGGAATTGAGTCAAAGCTAGCCATAAATAAAACGCAACACAACTCTTGCAAAATAGTTATTTATGCAACAAGTGTGTAAAATGAATCTTTTTTTATGAATGGGAATATTGTCGCATGAGCCGTAGGCAATTCAAAGCTTACATTGCACTCTAACTAACTAATTAAAACTAACCACCCAAACTACTTGACAGATTCTACTTTGAAATTTTCTTTCTTTGAACTTTCATAAATTTTATCGTAGATTCGACTTTACTACGGTAGGTACTAACCTGAGACCACGCACCTGCCGAACTGACGGTTCGCTTGCGTATTTGTATGATAAAATGTGATGATCGTTGCACGTTTAAGGTTTATAATCGCTTGCGTTGACCGCTCGCGTTGTTTATACTTTGTCTTGACTGCTGACATAATATTTTCCAAGTTCAACTTCAAACTTAGGACAGGGTGATATTTACTTAGTAGTTTGGGTTAGTTCAATTATCTTATTTTAATAATTCTACTACTGCTATTAACAGTGTTCAGCATGCTGTACTATTGAAAAGGGGAGTTTGAATATTCCCTGCCTCCATTCTCGTTACTTATAAAGTTGACTAAAAATTGATTCAACAAATTTATATAAGTATCGAAGTAAAATAAGTAGCTAATAAATCAAATAAAATAGATGCTATTTACGTCGCTCACGTTTATAAAATATTATCGAACCGTGCAGAAAAGGCGTCATAAGCTGAGGGTCAAATATTTAAAACAGGGATCGATCGTTTAATTTCCTTCAAATTACGACTTTCTTCAAGTTTCTCAGCGCTGCCTGCCACTACCGTTATATATCTTTCTTAATTGGCATTTATCTTGTCAGAAATGCAAAATATTCACTCTGGAGACTGAAGGCGAATTCCTTTTTATTACTTTGTTCATTGCGTCGTTAGAAAGTTTGTATTATCAATAAATTGTTTATTTCCTTATTATTTTATGAAATATACTAAAGTAATAAAATATGAAGTATCTGTTCTGTTTCAACAACTGTTTTATATATCCTTATAATATGGCCAAATAGAAAAAGTTATAAGAAACTAAATAAAAAAGACAAATCTTAAGCTTGCCTCGCCCAAGAAACATTTTTAGATTTATCATAACCTAAAGAGGATTGTTGTGATGGTAAAATCCTCTAAACTAACCCAAAGCTGTATAAAGAATACTGTTTAAGCCTACTATGAGGTTGTTTTTAAAACCTGGTATATCTATGACTTAGAGCCATAAAACCTCCAATTCAAATTTTTAAACTTATAGTTTATATGTTACATCTTTTCTGCTTTCTGCTAAAGGTTTTATCAGTAGATCACAGTTTTGCAAAATCAATTTATCTCCAAGAAATAATTGTTGAAGTTAATGTATCCGTTATGCGTGTTCTATAAATATTTGTTTTTAAATTAATTTCCTGCAGATATAGGTAATATGTCAGATTTGATTAATTCTTGTAGAATCTAGACCCATTGAATTAAATTTATTTGATTCCTTTAATCCTTTGTTACAATGTTACGTTTATTTCAAACCCTAAATAATATACGATAATCTGAAGGTAGAATATATTTGTTACCTGACTTTATGGCTAAAGTTAAAACATGCCTTTATACACTTGTGCTATATTTGGCTTTTATTAAAGCTTTCATACAATGTAAAACAAAACCAATAAATATTTTAAATATTTCCTGAACATTAACATTGATTTAACTTTTGGTAATCAAAAAACCCAGTCGGTGAAAGAACTTCACGTGGCCGAAAAAACAACTTCTCATATCTAGATCGTGGTAAACATCAACATATCCAAGATTTCTACTTATAATGGGCAAGAAACATTTAAAGAAAAAAAAATTAAATACCAAATAAAAATCAGAAAAAAAGAATAAATCGGTTACGTCCGAATATAAATTAGAAAAAAAGGAATAAATCGTTTACTTGCGAAGGTTTTTTCCAAATCTGCTGACACCGAATTCAGCTATCAATCGGTGGATGAGACAGACCCTCTGTAAAGAAAGTTAGAAGTAAATTAGGAACTATCCACGTGCAATCGAATTCACATTCACACAAAATTATTTTATTTTATATTAACCCTCCAAAGCCTGAATTTTCTATTTTTGGAGAAAGTGTATTTTTTATTATAAGTATTGCTAGTAGAAAATCGAATACTCTTGAAAAATATTTTTTTATTTTTTTTCTCTAGAAGAGAAGTTTGAAGAAGTTGCCATATGACAACCATAGATTTTAAGGTGATAAGGCGAATAAAGAGCAATAACATCATAAATAAAAATTTATTTGAAGCCTGGTGAATACAGAAATTGTAAATAAACATTTAATAAGTAACTGAATGAACAATTTCAAAACATGGTATGCAGAGACAAACATTGCATTTTTTACAGCTAGTTCGTACAATAGAATTGCAGCCCTCGCTTAATATTGGGAATAGCTACTACTAGGTAATCCATGCGATCATACTGTATATCCTCGGGTACTATTTCCAGAAGTGCTGTTTCTGGATAAACATGTTCGTCCAGGTCCTCTTGGTGGATTTTTTTATCGATTTGGGTATGCAATAACTAATTATCATCGGAACCCCCGTTTGGTAAGTTTATTTCCCGCTTGTTTATACATAATTCATAAATTATGAGGCAGCATCCAGGAGCCAAGTCACAAGGGACCAATACACTTTTTCCATCTTATGGATATTTTATACTGGACTATATTTTGATCCGTCCTGTCGATCCCTTCCATGTGGTTGCTATATTCGGCAACTAAATATGGTCTGAAAATCTGAACAATTTTTTTACCTGCTTGGAAATATCTTTCAACTTGATTGATTCGATGAATTACATAAACAGTAGTAGATGCTACAGTTACTACAGCATTGTCGTTCTAGCGTGCAATATAGACTCGATTTTCAGCACAAATTTTAGATTCGTGTTCTCCCCTTTTCTTCTGTTTGGATTTTTTTTTTATCAGTTATAGGACCAGATTTTGGTAACCATTTTTCTGATCGTTCCTGTCGCTCCATAACCACGGTCCCTGAGTTCACAAAGTAAGGAAAACCTAGTAAAAATATTATAAAAATAGATATTGTGAACGTAAGTCTAGTCTGGCAATTTATCCAACATTTTTACCAATGGAGCTGCACATCCTCCATATTGAGACTTATAAAAATCATTATCATTGGGTCTGCTTTCCGGATAGACGTGAAAGATCACCAAGTAATAAAAATCTGTATTGAAACTCCAAACCTTGTCACCAAACCTAATTGGTTTGCCCTTTTTTGTACTGTTTGCGAAAATGGCGTCCAACATATTTGACCATAGCCTCATCGTAATTTGGGTGCTCGATTGGGACAAAGTGTTTCAAGAAATTTGATTTTAACAGGTCAATATATGGTAGAAGTTTATCATTTCTATCAAGCTTGGATCTGCGCAGTGAAATAAACCTCAGTATTTGTATAAATCCCTGCGCATTGTCTCAGATACTAATTTGTTGTTCATGTCCGAACACATATTTCAATAGAATCTATTTCCTGGGAAAACCACGTATCCTGTTAAAAAGGGAATGCCTTTGATGAACCATTTTATTTCATTATTGGTTATGTAAAGAGGTGGGCAATTTATGGCATTTCTGTTAGATTCTTCAACAAAAAAAAATTATGAAACGAAATTTTGAAAAATGGCAGATTTGGCGTCATATCTCGCAAACCCAAAATCTGATCTCAAAAAACAATTTGGGTTCGAAGGGCGTCTATCTAAAACGTATCAAAATGTCTAATTTCCAGTTGTGGCCATTTTTTAGAAAAATAAGAATACGCTGACTGTTTCCTTTTTCCTTTGCTGAGGTCGACAGTGACTTTGCCTAAATCAGCGTCAAATATCCGAGCGTTACGGCTTAGTCTTATTCACTATCCAGGAAAATGAGCTGAACGAGCCTAAAGAAATTTTCACTTTAAAAATCACTGTTCCTTAATTCTATGATAATTATAAAAGTTAGTTTATTATATACTAATGCAATAAAATAATAAATATAACCCACACCCCTTCACAAACTAATATTTGGGCTTTATACCCAAGCAATAAATATATTGCTTGGAATATCGAGTGTAAATACAGTAAACTAAAACTTTTCTTATTTTGGCATAACACACATCAAATTTTATTTTGTGATGGCATTTTATTAACTTAACTTTAAGTATTAAATTTAATCTCAGGGTCCCTCGCATCATCGAACGAAATCAAAACATCAAAGCAATAAATTCTTCGTTGACTTGCATTCCCTCGGTAATATTTCGAATGTTGCCAAATTGCTAATATTTTATTTAGTCAATAGGATTTTTCGGTACTTATCGGCTTAAGAGTTAATGCTGAGTGTGTGTTTTACACAATATATGCATTCAAATTATTGATCATCTAATATATTATTTTGAAACTAAAGCCACAAATCTGCTTTAGGCTCGCGTATAATGGAATGGTTCTCTTCGTAAATGTTTTAACCTATATTCTAGTTACCTAATTTAAAGATAATGTATTGAATAGCTGTTTGTAAACAAGAATATAAATCAGTTTGAAGAGAATTTGGTAAAAAAAGCAAGCCCGTCTTGGAATAATACCTTTACCAATCTGAGTGTCGAATGATACCTTGGTAGATGATTTAAAACCCTTTTAGCACCTACTGCAATACCTATAGAGCAGCAAAATATCATAGAAATGAAAAATCTACATGTATCCGAAACATTGACCTAGGTCCCTTTTAACAATAAATCGTTCATATATATATATATATATGTAACTGAAACAAGAAAAAAGCAGATGCCTTATTATAATTACATGGTTCAAATTAGAGGGGATCAAGCCTACTTCTAAATATTGCAAATCAAATTTTAAATAGCACGGTATGATTAAAGGAATTGTTTGTCAATTTTAAGAAGAAGTAAGAAAACTGTAATATTACTAACAGAACAATAGCAAAGTATATCTTCATGGTTTAAAATCAATTTAATTTAAGAATGTGGCAGCACTGAGGAGAGGGAGGCATACTATAAGCTCTATTATCTTAATGTCCTCAGATATCATGTCTGTAACAACCAACTTACCCCAACTATGTTAAGCTGCCCAAACCGTAATCGTATATGGATGCCCTGAATTAGTTTTGAATAAATAAAAGTAACTACTTCAAAGAAGGCTCGAAAACCAATATGGGGGTCGGATCTAGATTGTATGGAAAACCCAAAAAAAGGAAAATTTCATTTATTTTGGGCTGGGAAACTTATCTAGTTGAAGAGCAGCATGCATACAAAATATGCTAATAGCGGTGGCGAAACAGAGTCGCATTCCAGAGCTAATAGTTGATATAATATGTATCACAAGGAATGATCAATCATATAATCATAATTGAGGTAGAGGAGACATTGGTTCTGCACTAGCTGGGTTTACTATTATTGACTGATATGACGGCATTCATACCATATTTTTCTCAATAGACTGAATCTTAAAATCAAAGAGGCTAACATCATTCAATTTTTGACTCAAGTATCCTTAGAGTATTTTTAGATGCCATGTTCATAATAATCAAGCGCCATCTGGCTTAAATCGTAATATGGATGAGAGTCATGAGTTTGCATCAAAGCTGATCATATACAGAAAGGCTGAAGGCTGATGGTTTACAGACTTCTTCAAAAGTGGTATAAAAGTCAAATATAACGATAACAAATAGGATGTTTGAGTTAAAGGGTCTGTATCTTTAAATTGTGGTATAGTTGCATACGCGATAGGGCACGTTCAGACACCATATTATGCAGATGCTGTAAGCAAAATTCAACGACCATATGCGGCAAGGAACGTGAAGTCAATCAGCAACTACTCAAGTACCTCGAGACCAACAGAATAATTACGATAACCAATACGGCTTCCACAAACAAAGATCGATTAGAGATATACGAGTGTTGGCTTATGTCACTCATATATGGAGTAGAGCAATTGAGAACTATGGAGAATCTTGAGCGATTGCGTTGAATATTTCGAAGCTATTTGAGTTTTGCATGATGGATTGCTCTACAAACTGTCGTCCTTCGGACTTCTAGCATCTCTCTGTTGCTCCCTTGCCAGTTTCCTTAAGTACCGATTTCTGCACGTTGCAGTTGATGGACATACCTCAGACACATTCACCATTAATGAGAGAGTGTCTCAAGGTGCAATACTTTCACTAACTCTGTTCCACATCTATATTAATGACCTGCTGACCGAAACCAATAATCCTATTTACAGTTTTGCATATGATAGTACCCTTATCTTCCAATTTAGATAAGAAAATCCTTTACCAGTGATTGAGACTTATCACCACAGACAGGAGCAGATTACAACAATTAATCACGATCTGGAGAAAGTTCGAACCTGGGGCGACAGAAATTTGGTCCAGTTCAAGGCAGCAAAAACTCAAGCAGCCACGTTTAGAAAGCCAATGCGACGGACCCTGATATTATAGCAGGATCGGCCAGTCCTTCATTCTCGTCAATCCGACTACTGGGTGTCTCAGTCAACAGCAATATGTCCTGGCGTTACCACCTTGCTAACATCGCAAAATCAGCCTCGCAGAAGCTTGGTGCACTATTTCGCAAAATAACTTTATACACCACAGCAGCTGCTCTTGCTCTACAAAGCGCAAATAAGACCGTGCTTAGAATATTGCTCACACATCTGGGGTACCGCACCTAAGTACACCCTAAGCTGCTGGATTCCAATCAGAAGAGAGCTGTGCGTCTAGTCGGGATTGACCCGGGAACTGTATAGTCTGGAATACTGCAGATATGTGGCCGAGATATCCCTGTTTTACAAATATTTTCACGGCAAATGTTCTCAGGATTTGTCCCGCATCATTCCGCCCCCAGCAACGCCTGTCTGACAGTCGCGGCAGAGGGCGCCCCCGTTCGTTATACAACTGGAAAAATCTAGAACGTCGCTTTACAAGGACTCCTTTGCATGGCGCACTGCATTACTGTGGAACTCACTCCCAGGTCATCCGTTTCCCCCTAATTACAACCTACAACTACTCAAGAGCGTGTCAATCAACATCTTTGCACACACACCGCTCATCGAGTACCATAGGATGTCCCTTTAGTGTGTGTGTCACTACCATAAAAAAAGAAAATAAAAGGACTAGACACTCGACCATAATATGTTCGAATGTTAAATGAGTTTGGTACAAAACTAATGGCAATGACGACTATTGTAAGCGGACAATTCTTGGTTTGAAGACGGTTCAAACACCGGTATGCAAGTCAGATCTAGAGTATCTGGAAAATTCTCAAAAACTATATTTTCGGTCAGTTTGGTTTACTATATTTTTAGAATTAATTTAATTGAGAGTAAAATTACATTTTAAATTCAAACTCAAAATTGAACTTTGAATTAGTTTATGTTTTTTTTTTAATTGAGCCCCCCTCAGATATTTTCTTACGTAACGGCACCCTTTATATTGCCTTGATATATAAATTACTATACGTCTGATATCTAAAACATTTTGCAATATAACTCAAAAAATGGATGATAGCGACAGGTGACACCTAAAACGAGAAAAGAGCTAACGCCGAGACTGATCTGCACATAATCCATATACCCTGCTCTCGGCCGTCGTAATAATATCCCGAATGGGGTTGATTATGATGACAAATATTAAAAAAAAACATTGCAGGTTGAGATGAAATAAATGAGAATTTTGAATTAAAAAACTTGAAGCAAAAAGTATGGAAGATTTGTATAAATGGACAATAATATTCCATATCCTTGTTACAATATTAATTTATGCAATTAGTATATAATAAGAGCTATTAAGATTCAAGTCGGAAAATTAAACCCGAGCCGTAGGCGAGTGTCGTAATGAATGCAGTGTTTTAATAGCCATTATTTATTTTGTCTCTACAAAATAAGTACATGAGTTTTCAAAATTTACTATCCAAAGAGTAACTATGTACTGACAAAAACGATCAATTTTATATGTCATGGTCATGGCAATCTTTGATATTGATCGAATATTACTCTGGTGTTGCATTTTGATTGGCTAAAACTTGTGCCTTAATAAAAAATCTGTAATTTAATGAATCTCATTAGAGTACAGGTAGTAAATGTATAATAAATCATTTAGAATGTAGGATTAAAAATAGTATATATTTTTAGATTTTTGTTTTAATCTAAATATATCAAGGTAAATTTATTTAAGGCCGAGCACAAAGTAAAAAGTACTAAATAAGGAACGTCTTTTGAAATTCAATATAATACGCTTAAGAACAATAATTTCTGTACTTAAGGAAATAATCCTTAGGCATCAAGTTTACGCTTTAAATAATGCGCTTTATTACCAAAATCGGAAGATAACATTTCTGTTTGTAACTTTTCCGATTAACCTACTACTAGAAGTGAGGAAGAAGCTACTTTACTAATAGCATGGCATGAAATTTAGCTGAAAGAATTTCTTATGCAGGATTTAGACAAAGCCGATTTGGCACTTTCATATCTCGATGGTCCGAATTTGGTTAAATAAATTCTTACATCGCCTTATTAACTGACGCATGAATTAATAAATCCGAATTTCTCATTGCTAGTTAGGAGAGAATTTGGATAACACTCAACTTTATTATTGGCACATTAGCCCCAGTACAGAACAGATTTAAAAGAAAAGTTCTCACTTCACCAATATGAGGTGTATTAAATTTACTTTTAGGTAGATTAAAATCTTTCTCTACTGAAAGATAATTGTTTTAATTTAAAAAAGAAATCAATAATTTTGACAAGAAGAAGAAAAGAGGAAGGAGGACTCACCACCGCTCCCACCGACCGACCCGATGTACCCTGAAGGGGCTCGTCAGTGCCCCCTCTCTGAAGGATCCAAATTTTTTATCCCTCCTCCTCTGCTTAATGTTTTTTACTGAAACAATGATAATAGTGGTGAACCACGCCAGGTTCCGTTCCTAATGAACTTCCGTAGTTATTGGCACTAAAATCTAATAATTGATAGTGCAAAAGCTCCAGTTATTGGCACGAAATAATTGGCAGCGCTAATGTATCAAATATTGGCATCAGCATCCAGTTAGCTATTGGCATATACATAAATTAATTTATAATAAAAAATTGAGTTTCCGTAGATTTTATGATTATTAAAAGTATTTAAATTTATTTTGAATAAAAAACAACTTACAGAAACTCTTTTTATGCACCTAAATACAGATAATAATAAGTTCAAAATATTATGCTTTTTCAAGCATTTACAGTGACAAGCCCTTGAACATGTCTGGCACTTTATCCCAAAATTTAAAACTGATAAACTATCGAAACATACGAAACAGAGTCTTTTATTAAGAATTATATTATTATTATTGAGATGCAGATTTCTTCGTGATTTTTCTTACACTACTTCGATTTTATTTAATGTCCTTCCTCTCCTGTTTTAGTTTGGCTGGCTCGAGCTTTTCTCTTTCTTTTTGTTGGTTTACCATTTTTTCTCTTCCTGCATTTTTTAAAACAGTCAGAAGTTATAACAAAAGGCAGTTTTATGGTTTGTTGTTTAATTTTTTGCTCCGGAGTCTTTAACCACGACAGAAAGTCAATCAGACCAGAGGTTGAAGGCTCATAATTGCAATGATCATTATCTTGTTGCGTGGCACTACTGTTAACGATTTCAGGTATCCCAACATCGAAATAAGTTGTGGATATTTCATTTTCTGAGATTTTCTGCGAAAAATCTGGACAGAATTTTCAAGGAAAATATGTTATATTCGGGAAAAGTAGGCCCATGTAAAAATTCTGGATGCATTTTGCAAGATATCAAAATATGATTTTTCTCTCAGATATGCTTCCTCGTTATCAAATCAGTTCCTAATATCGTTCTTAGAAACATTTGCATTTATCGTAGTTACAGCTTCCCTGATACCAATGTTTACCTTGGGTGTTGTTCGTAAATGGGTTTGGTCATGCCCTTTTGTCTAAGGACGATTATACTAAGGCTTGAATGTCGCCTCATCTACGAGAAATCCTATTTGATAACAGTTTTTCTTTCGAATGTTAAGTAAGTTGCTAGTCCATTCCTTCCCGTGTTAAATGTACATCGGAGATAACGATGTAAAACCGGACTGTTTGCCGGGAAACTCCATATTTTTCAGCTGCTTCTAATTTTGACGTATCATTATGCACGGTTTCTAATGCTTTTTGCGCAGTTTTTTCCGTATATTTAGCATTTTTCTTTACTTCATCCTGATTCTTTTAAAACGTGCACTGCATTATCTTTTCTTCTACAACAAATTAAAGCCTTGTTAGCCTAGAAAAAATCATCCTTTTGTTGATCAATTAACTTTTCGATAAATTCCAGTTTTGCTTGTAGTTAAAAAAGATCTAATAAAAACTGGGCATAACAAACGCATATAATTTCAAAGCAGCCCAATCATTGGCTGCCAGTGCCAATGACTACACCTTATGAGACTCAGAATCCAATGGTCGGCAACTTTGATGTTCTGTTTTAAAGCGACATAAATTGATGTTCAAATCTATATACTACCACTTTCACCAATACTCTTCTATAAAAAAATCAAGCAGAAGTCATATGCTAATAAAATGACTATTCAAAAGCACCTCGAGCTTTATCAATGGTTGTTGCAACGTATTGACAGCTTTCAAATCAGTGTGGTTTTAAATGGATAGTAACTTCTTTTTTTTATTTTATGACATTTATATTTGATCCTATTAATCCCATTTCAGTTGGCCCGACTGATTAGTTTTGTGAACTTTTTATTCTTCGCCAAACATTGTAGATACTTTTACACAAGTTACATGTCAATACATGTTATAATTATTAAGAGAAGAACAAAAAGCGGAAAACAAATAATGTAACCAGAGAAACTTGAATACTCAACATGCTATTAAGAAGTACCTTTGCGTATCAACCTATTTGTTTTTCATAACAACTGCATTTTTTTTAATATTGTATTTATTAAGATCTAGCAGTAATCCAGACTAAAATTATCCCAAATTTCTTGCAATCGCGGCAGATCTAATTGGATTTGCCACCACTGTTTTTTATAGTTCATGCCAAAGTGTTTCTATTGATGATAAGTCAGGACTACTTGAAACCCATTCTAAAATTGAAATACTATCATTGGAGAGCCATTTTAAAGCCATCTTAGGCTTGTGACATGCTGCTCCATCTTGCTGAAAAATAAAATTTTCTCTAGCCGTTAAAGTTTCTTCTTTTATTCGCAACAAAGACTATTCTAAAATAATCAGATACTCTTCTGTATTGACAATTCCATTTATGACGTACAGTTTTCTCACAATTCTCACTCCTCTTGTAGACTTTGAACCCCACATATTCGCAAATGCCGGAAATTTTAATTTTCGCATCAAACTACCTGGATAAAAAGCTTCAATCTTTTGTCGAATGATTCTGCTACGATCGTCTATCACACAAACTTCAAAGCGGATTCATCACTCCAATGAACTTCTAAATTTTTCTGCTTCTGAGCCAAAATGACATTTCCTTGGCCTAAGTGAAGAAGATTAAAATTTGGTAAAATGTACACTAAACCAAGTTGTTACAAAACCTGCCTTGTATGTCCGAAATCCTAATTTTTGAGCCTCTCTGTAACATATGGATTTCGAAACACGTTTACCCACTGCATTGTTTTAGAGTGTTTTAAGTGACCATAGTTAGCAAGTATGTTTCCCCGAATTATTTTTTGCAATTTATCATTGTCTGCTTACCATCACATTCAAAATATTTGAATCAATTCAAAAATCAGATTCTATTTTAGAGGTAACACTAAATATTCAACATATTAATAACAGCTACTCCTTGGCATTTCGTAATTAATAAAGTCCAATGAATTCGGATTTTACTAAGGGGCCGAGTGAAATGGGATGAAGCTTGTTCTTATAAAATCCGAAAAATTCGATGGTGCCAATACCTGGGCATCTGCCCATTATTTGCCACTTTACTCAGAGGAAATAAAAATCGACTAGTCTTTAAAAAATATTGATAAAGCTTAGACAAAGATATAAGGTGATGCTGTCAATATTATAAGGCTAAATATTCGACTATACTATTTACCAAGGAAATATTTAACGTTGTGCTTGATAACTCGTAGATTCTACTAGCTACGTCATAAAAAATACCTACTAAAAGCAATAGTTTTATTGGAAACCATTTTAAAGACTCAAAGCGAGTAGTAATATTCCACAACGTTCACACTAACGTTGGACAATAATTGTTAATTTTCCATTTCATATACATGTAAGGCTGTAATCGAGTTGACTCTGTCTAATTTCAAAGCTAATTTCGGGCCTTTCGTTTTAAACGAAGCTTTTAATAAACTGTTCAAGAAATTACATGCTTCACGTTGCTAACGGGCTTTCAGTTACAGGATGGTAAAGGTTTTGCCTAAAATAATAATTCAACAATTCTCGGATGTATATTTAAATTTTCAGCTTAGCTACACGTTGTAAATATTTTCTAGGTAATTTTGTGATATTAGTATAACTTAACATTTCGCAATGCAGTTAATTCGAATGCAATTTCAGCTTTCTTTTATTCACACTTTAAAACGTTTAATCTAATACAATCACCTAATATTATAGTTATTAACAAATTACTATTGGTGATCGATGAACAGACGTAGGTCGTACAGTGCTGACCCCAAAAACGAAAAATTCAATGCGGGTAAGAGTACAATCTTGTTTACGTTTTATCACTTCACACATTATTTGTGTTCATGCAATATCCTCCGCTCGCTGCGGGGCGCAACAAACAAAAACTAACACAAACTAACCCAAGGCATGCCAAAAAAACTAACTAAAAAAAATAAATAAATAAAAAAGTCTTGCATTCTAAACACGCAAGTCTTACCATCTAGGCCAGGCGTTCACATTCCTGCTTCTCACGAAAAGATTCATACAAGGGCGTGCACTGAAAAGAAACGTTAACAACGTTGACGGGCGAGGTTAGAGTTAGCCAATCAGGCGGTGTTATTTAACTAGAGTTCTGTATCGCTGAGTCTTCCTAAATACGCAGAAAGCGTACCTCATCATTTCGCTCAATCGGTGCGTCAATTTTTAGATGAAAACTTTTCGAAAAACTTGATTGAAGTGGTCGTCACATTGAGTGGCCATCACTGTCTCCTCAATAACATCAATAAACTTTGGATGATTTGCGAAATAGTATAATTAATGGATGCCACCAAGTTTTACCCGGAATATTACGTAAAATAAGTACCAAACTTTAACATTAGATTAGAAGGTTCACTCTAAGCCCCGCCCCCAGTATTTCCCTCCTTGCCCATCGCGAAACCTGGCGAAATGCTGGCTAACCGCTGAGGCCTCGTCCCACGTTTCACTCCGTTTCGCCTAAAGGCTGGCGTCTCGCCTTTGTACGCGCTACGTCAAAAATGCCGACTGAGAGTGTACCTTCTAGTCTCTTGTTGATATTCGGTGACATAAGACAGCGCTTCCAATAATATTTATTTTATTGCACGGATGTAAATGACGGTCCCTTTCAGCATTTAATAAACTGATCAGTAAATTAAGTAAATACTTTTTTACGTATCATCTTTTTTCAGAAAAATATACAATCAAATTTTAGGGATGAAATTTACCCCCGTCAAAACGATCCAGTGATATATAAAGGTGTCAGATCCCCATTTTTAAGTTTGTAGATCTTGTGATTAATTAATTATTAAGTAACTATAAACTTTTATCAAAGGATATAATAGCAGCAATTTTAAACTTGAATGTTATAATCTGGCTAAAAATACCAATTATGTATCACTCGATACCCCTTCTCATTCAAAAATTTAAGGGTAACTGTCACCCATGCTTAGAGGTTGAAGTTGAAGGGTTGAAAACACAATAATCAATTGTCCCCCGATAGGTCCCAGCGTTTTTCGAGATTTTCATTTTAAATACTGAAAATTGAGGTGCAAAGTTTTCCTTGAGCCACCTTATATTTCCGAGTGATTGTACCGAAGAAAATATCAAAAAATGTACCACATGCATTTTTATATAAACATTCATACATTTCATACATTACTATCAACAATAATTTCAATGGCTACAACAGTAAAGGGAATTTAATAGGTCTACAGGTCGTATTTTTACTATTTCTTCTAAATAATTCTACGAAGCTCGGTTTAAGATTTTTATTAATTTTATTGGCTTTAATAATTCATGCAATATGGCACTGCTCATTAATATTGCTGGCGTAGCCGTCATCCGATTTTGTCTTCATCTAGCCAACAAGAAACCAATTTAACTTTAGTTGATTTCAAACTTTTAAACTAAGTTTGTTTTCATTTCTGGCGTTCAAATTAAATGTTAAAATAAATTAAATGTCTCTTTCAAAATTATTAGTAATTAAATGTAAAGTATTAAGCCGTTCATGCTCAAGTAAAGTAAGAGGATAATAGACACATTGTACGGTTATGAAACGTCAACTTTACTGACATGCACAACAGAAATTCAGTCGAGTAGAAATAGTTGAGTTAATTATGTTATACATAATACATACCTTTACTGTTTTCAGGAAGCTATAGGATGTCCGTATGCCACAGCTTCCAAAATACTAAACATTCTCATTCTTAAGAAACAAAAATGTTGCACATTTTTGGAAGTAACCAACTTAGAAGGGAATATAATTATGGATCTAAAAAGGGACAGCTGCAATATTAGTAACTTAGGCTTCAATTATGTTTTCAAGTAATACGTGTGGTAAATTCTATGTGTCTCATTACAAGTATTCCATTGTTAGTACCCTTAAGAAAGAAAGAGAGGAAGGAAAATTTAGACCTCCATTTTTATTTGTAAACAGCTCCAAATAATTATTCAAATTTGAATGTCTTGAATACCAATACAGATTAGAATAGACATCGTCGGGAAAATAATATGAAATAATGTACACAGGAATATAGAACACTAACAGAACATAAAAATTGATATACTGAAACTATGAAGTATTAGCATAATTATCGTCAAAAGCATAAACAATAAAAATATATACCACAAAATAATAGTGTATGAAAGGAAAGTTACATGACATTAAGACATGACACACTATCCTATACAAGATTCTAAATAGGTCTCTGGTTAGTATATCTTACAATCAGCATTGCTGAAAAATTATCCTCTGATTTAAAACTTGTTAATTAATGTAAGACACATTTCTATTTCCATTGGTAAAATGAATGAATGAATGATCTTGGGAGTACTAGTACACTGCGACCTGTATAGATCTATTGTGTGTGCCCTCCCGCTTCAGTGTTTTGATTAAAGCAAGTAGTCTGGATGGTTCTATGAATTGAAAATCCTCCTGTTCGACGATGCAGCAGCTGAAGCAGACCATTCGCCTGTTCACGACCGCCTCGCACTTCGTGAGAAGTTGTCCCGGGGTTTCTTTCCCCTCCTCACAGAAACGTCACCGGTCCTCGTTTTGAATTTTTATTCTCTCCAGGTGCCTTCTCAACCGGCCGTGGCCCATAAGAAAGCCGATGAGGATGCAGATATTGTTCTTACTCAGACTTATAAGGTTTTTTGAGCTCCCTGGATGAGGGAGCGCTAAACACATCTTTGATTGCCTTAAGACGTTCCCATAGACTGATCCAATTTGTTCGCTCTTCTTTCCTGAACTTCATTGTAGGCGTACATGCAACAGAGGAGTTCCGGTCCCAAAAGCGAAGTTTGTGCTCCTGTCTTTGCCAATTGGTGTGCTTTTTCGTTACCTTCTATCCCAACGTGTCATATCCATTGAAGGGATAGTTTGATATTCTTGCTTAGTCTGTTTAGCTTATCTAGGCATTCACATACCATTCTCGAACTGATTATTGGTGAGCTCAGCGCTTTGATGGCTAGTTGACTGTCTGAGAAGATGAAAATCTCTTTCTTCCTATAGTTTCTGCCAAAGTTGAACTGCGCACATCTTCGTGTGGTGCTATTTTCCGCCTGTCCGGGTGTTTTCCCATTGCTTCGGAGAATTTGTTATTTGTTTTCTGACCCAAATACACTGGCTCCGGTCCCATGTTCAGTTCTTAACCCATCTGTATACCATTTTATGGCACTTTGCTGCAATGTGCCAGTGGTGTTCTTTTCCATTCTTCTCTACTTCTCATCACGACCGTGAAAAACTTTTCCAAATTATATCTTTTGACAATATCGTCGCTGGAGAGCCCAAGAAGTGCTATATGCTTTGTCAGGGAAGCCAATTCACTCTTTCTAAGCCATCCTTCCCCGTCTCAGATCAGTGCTTGTATCGCAGCTCTCCCTAAAACAATGTGTAGAGGTGCGAGGCACGAGGTAACATGTTAGAGAGACATCTCTCAGAATAAATTTGTGACATTTTATAAAATTCATGACTGTGATTTTCAAGAAGTAACTTCGACCTCGAATATCATGCAGATGCCAATCCCTAACCACCCTCACTTTACTACTAATTTTATAAAAAACCACAAAGCTATCTAGTATAAAAGTCCCGCAACTGTAAAAATTCTCGTCCCCTTGAAAACTCTTTTAAAAAAAGTATCAAAATCGTTCCTAATTGTTTGCAGATTCCATCAATACGTTCCATGCGGCCCACATTCTTATTAATCTAAATACCCAAAAAAATTGACTGAGTCTGAGGACGAAAGTGAATGTCTTTCAAAATCAAACACAAAACGGTTTGGGTTAGATTGGGTTATATATTTTAAATGCTCCTACTGAATTAGTTTTCGGATGACTAAGTATCAGTTTGTTAGATTTACACCAGACAGAGATTCCCTCAAAGCAAGTCAAGACTTTAGGTTGAAAATTTGTTGGATCAGAGTTAGATATGAAGGCAGAAGTGTCATCAAAATTAATGACAATTTTTGCGCACCTAACAAAATCTGCCAGGTCGTTGTTGAAAACCGTAAAGTAACGTGCGATTTCATTATTCAGATTCGGAACTTTAAGCCACCAGCGTTTGAGTGCAATATCTGTGTACTGAATATAAAGTTTGTTGGAATTTGGACATGTCTTGCTATTTTGGCTTAGTTCTTATTGGCTTTGCTCCCGGAGCGAGCAAAGCGATCTGAGTTTAATGTATGGTATCATACTACTAGAAGACACGTGACAAAATAATTCTATTCTGACAAATGTTGGTAAATGAATCTGCCAGGATATATTCGGATACCGGTCGGGAGCATTTATGTATCTCGAATATATTACCCTCCGCTTGCTTTGCCCACTCCGGGACCAAAGCCAACAAAACACTAACCGAAAATAACCAAAGGCATATCAAAAACTCCAAGAACTTTAGAAATACATTTTCTATGCGCGTTTGGCACCAATTTACGTTCCGTAGCAGATTACGCTCTCGAACTTTAATGGTGCTTTAATGTCAGCTCTCATAGTTTCTAAATATTATTTATTCCAGTTGCATTCTCATGTTTTATTTGATTTCGGGTGCCTTCTATTTTATATTTTGCTTTGTCTATTTAAGTATTTTATTCCCAATGTATGTCCGAATATTTTTCCTTCGCATAATTTTGCATCTTATGAAGCTGCCTTCTTTAAAACTGCATATCATTTCTCTATAAAAATTGGTGCTATTGGTATGTACTTATTACTAACGTTTCCCTGAAGGTATTAGGTATAGCTTATCTTCTATTAGTAGTTCTCTTTATGAGCCTGCCCTTGTTGGAATCGGAATTTTCTCATTGCTTAGGCAAACTTTCAATTTTGCTAACAGTTTCTTCTCGCATAGCTATATTGTTATGCGAATCTGTGACTTTTCACACTTGCTATTACTATTCTTAATTCCAGTTAAATATTGATTTTTATAACTGTGCCTTGCATATGTTTTGAGTAATTGAAGAGCATCGAGGTGTTCAAAATAACTGAATTGTTCAAACTTGCGCTAGAGTGAAACATCATATAGAGTACAACATGTTAAAAAATTTGCTCCAGACATAGCGCGTATCCAATACAATATAGTTATAGAATGTTTAAGATCATTACATCGACAGGAGGAATAGTCCTGGATTGTACGCATTTTACAGGGTTTTGAACGACAGGCATATTTAGTAAAAAAACTACAAAAAATATTACTAACCAAAAATCCCTCCAAGGTAACGTGGTCAGTTCTTCTTGGGCTAAATAATAACAGACATTCTACTTCTAATATGCATGTGTAAGACATTTTAACGGGTTCTTCGTAGAAAATCCTATAAATATATTAAATATTATACTGGAGGGTGGTGGAAATGCTGACCATACTAGCGTCATGTCAGGTAGTGGCCTAGGTTCCGAGACGGATGACTAAGTATCAGTTTGTTGGATTTACACCAGGCAGAGATTCCCTCAAAGCAAATGAAGACTTTGCGTTGGAAATTTGTTGCATCAGGGTCAGAGATGATATATTCAATGCATGCTCAAAATTACAAACACATACATTCCGTATATGCGTTTCACACCAATTTATATTCCATAGCAGATTTAGCACTCGAACTCTAATTATTGGATATAAATATGAATCTGACCAATAAATTTCCGCTGGGTGCCAAATACATGTTTGAAAATGCCTTGCGGGTTGAATTGATATATCAGTGGGCACACAACAGCTCAAGCGGGTAATTCTTGTCATTGCAACAGTTCCCTCGAGGGAAGAAAAATATAAGAGATCCATTGTATTCTTCAAATACGCGATTGTTTCCATCGAATGCAATGCATGCATTAGATTTTAAACTTTATGAGACTCGTAGTTTTCATACAAATGCAGCATTGAAAGCATTAAATTTTTCATAAAATATGCCAGTGCTATTTCAAGCTTTTATATTATTGAAACAAATATAAATTTTATATTACATAAACATGATATTTTAAACATAATTATGTATAAATATACAATTATCGGAACTGCGAATCGCCTAATAGCTTGTTTTTGGCTATCCAAATTTGCTTTGCTACTCTACGCCAAACTTGTTTGGTTCATTTTAATTTAGAAAAAAAGTGGAAATCGACAGGACATCGAAAAAGCAGAAGCGAAAGTTTCAAGTGCAGTTTCAGAACGCTGGCTTTGCATTTAAACAGCTTATAATTTAGGTAAAAAAACGGCATATTTGACTTTGCAACACAAATTTGGAAGCAAAAAAGGTCTTTTGAAAAAGCTAAGAGAAAGTAAGCACTGTGCTTTTATAGCAGCGAATAAATGAGTTTAGCGGCCAGGAAATGTACTTTGCATGCAAATTGTTTGCTTCTGCACAATGGGTTTTAAATGGTTACAATTGAACTGTCACTTTTAATTGAAATATAGCAAATTCTTACTTAGTACTGCTTAAAGTAAGGCATATTTCCGAATTAAAATCAGTCAAGATATCAAAGTAGTTTATACATAAAATTTCACATGTTAATAGCAGGCAATAGATATTTTAAAACATTTATTACTACAAACAATATCAAAATCAAAATCAAAAATAACATGAGGTATTGGTATTCATGACTAAAATATTAGTATTTAATATCAATATTACTGGGAATATTTCGCTGATCAAATAATTTGATATGACAGCATATATGTTAAAGCAAAAATGTAAAAGAATGGTAATATATTATTTATCATTTGCCAATATCTTGGAATATTAAACAAACAAATACACCATCTGAAACATATTTATTTTGTTAGCGAAGTCTAGCGCTTACTTACAGGCAGCAAATACAAAAGAAAATGTATAAGTTAGCTATAGAAGCAACTGAAAAAAATTTAGCATAAAAATATGAAATAACTATTTGGCAAATTACGTCTAACAGAATCTAGTGATTCTCACACTCAGAAGATCTACTTTTATATTATTATGTATTTTACATAAGACATAATTCCTTGGTAGCATTACTATGGTATATTAATTAAGTATCTTCATGCGAGCGGGATAAAATACTTCAATAGTTGCTTTCATGTCAGCTCTAATACTTCCTAAATGTATTTTATTTTAGTTGCTTTCTCATATTTTAATTGTTCTATAGTGCCTTTAATTTTTTCTCTTTATTTCTTCTCTCTTCAAGTATTTTGTTTCAATGTATATCCGAATATTTTTTTGCTTCGCATAATTTTGCAAAATATGATATTCACTTCTTTATAACTTCAATTAATTTTTTAAGAAAAATGTTAGTATTGCTGTGTCTCTATTACTAAGGTTTTAGGCATAGCTTCAATTTTATTAGTAGTTTTTTTAATGAGCATCCCCTTGTCTGCATCTGTAATTTCTTATTGCATATCATCAATTTTGCTTATTTTCAAATAACCTCCTTCTTTTGATCTTTATAGCAGCATTTCAATGAGACGAAACTGATATTTCTCAACTAAACTGAAAAAAAAACTTTAGAGAGAACCATATGATTCACTTGCTTTTATTGTTTTTAATTCCAGTTAAATATTGAGTTTTATAACTGTGTCTTACATATGTATAAGAGCATCGAGGTGTCTAAATAATTGAAATGCTCGAAAATACGCTTGAGTGGAACATCATATACAGTACAACATGTTTAAAATATGCTCCAGACTGTGCGTATTTAATTCAATACAGTTATGCAATGTCTTAGATCATCACATCGATAGGAGGAACAGTCCTGGATTGCACGCGGTCTCCAGGGTTGAGAACGACAGGCATATTTAGTAAAAAACATTGCATGAAATATTACCAACCAAAAATATCCAATCCCTCCACGGCAAACCGGTCAATTGTTTTTGAGCTAAATAATAGAAGCCATTCTACTTCTAATATACATGCATAACTTTGTAACAACTTTTTCGTAGAAACTCCTGGAAATATATTAAATATTGTACTGGAAGGGGGTGGAAATGATGACATTATGTGCGTCATAATGTCAGGTAGTGGCCTGGATTTTTGGATAGCATGAGTGTTTGGCCATTTAGTAATCATGAAATGCTAATAATATTTTAGAACAAATTCTAAAATAAGAGATACAGTGGGCTTGATGAAATGTGTTTAAATATACTTAAAAATATTGCTGGAACCTGTATTAATAAAAACCCTCATTACTATACTTAAGCTCTGGAAGGCTATTCTTATTATTAAACGGAGTAATCCTATGTTGCAGGAAAATTTACGTCAAATTGCTCGAACTTCATATTTTTCTAAGATCTTCAAATATGCTGCTTGATAGATTTCGAACTTGTCTAGTGCGGAATAAAATATGATCAAGACCGCATGGAGTTTTATCCCACAGATCAACGACATGGGCTGTTTTGTCCTTGGTCACGCCTTGCAGGGTTTTGTTATGATCTTAGCAAGGCGTTTGACTATATCAGACGGAATGTTCTTCTTTTCAGGATGGAGTAATATGGTATAAAATTTATGGTCTAGGACTGCTTTTCGTTGTTTTTGTGTGTGACTAACCAATATGTTGAGGCAGAGATAGTTTCGCGGATTCATGCGTGTCACAGGGCTCTATTTTGAGTTTTGTCTCGTTTCCTCTTTTTATTAATTCTTTACTCTTAGACCTGGTACATAGTAGCATAACAATGTATGCTGATGACACGTCTGCTATAGTTATGGTTTTCTTTCAATCAACTCTTTCTAAATACCATAAATGCTAATCTTTAATAAGAGTCAACCATGGTTAGACCTAGATTTGGAGTTGTATTCCTCCGTTAATAAACTCAAATGCGGAACTTCGATAAAACTTCTTGTGTTTCAGTTTGATGATACTATCTCATTGGAATATCCCTGTATAAACTTACCCTTAAAGTAAAGTAGTTTTTGTTATGTTCTCAGAAAGCATAAGTTGGTGATGCATTTCCAGGAACTTGCATTTGTCCAGTTTCGGATCCTGTATGTCGTTCAGCTTTGGCGCACGTCGGCTTATATGCAAAAAACGTATTTTGAGATGTATTGCGCATATCCGTCCACAAATTCCTGCAGGTCAACTTTTAAGGAATTTAAAATTTTAACTCCACCTTCTATAGTGTTATATTTGAGTATTGTTGTTTAGATTGTAAGCAATGGCCTCGATTCAAAAAAAGGTACTAGATTCGGCCTTGTCGTAGTTTGCCAAGGTAAACCTGCCTTAAATGAAATTTGTCAAGTTGTATTGCTCTGATTTTTCTACAAAAATTGAAAAAAGTTGGTTGATACAGACATTGAATTATATTCTATATTATATATCTATAAATAATTATATAGTTAAAAAATTATTCGTAATTTTTGGAGAAAATTACGAGTATTGTTGTTGAGATTGTAAGCAATGGCCTCGATTTAAGAAAAGGTACTAGATTCGGCCTCGTCGTGTTTTGTCAAGACAAAACCTGCCTTAAATGAAATTTGTCAAGTTGTATTGCTCTGCTTTTTCTACAAAAATTTAAAAAAGTTTGTTCGCACAAACATTGAATTATATTCATATAGATAATTATTATAGTGATAAAAAAAAATTCGGGATTTTCGGAGAAAAACATATCAATATATACAATTGAACCAGTTACTGGATTAGACCATGTTGGTTGCAAGCCATCCTAAAGGTTCTAGTTCGCTAAAACAACGTTAGGAGACACTGACATACTCAGACACCTCGCAATATCAAAGCGTTCATTCTGCATTAGTTGGTTTCTGTGGTATTTAAGGCATTGTTGTTGGTATTTGTTCCCGCTATAGTTTTTACTTTACCTACTGAAGGATATAGTGATGCTAAAAGTAAGTGAGTTTCTAAACAATATTTATTTTCTGAATGAATTAGATTTAACGTATGTCTCTAGATAGTTTTGTTAGGAGTTTATTTACTTTATTAGTTGGTGAAAGATTTTAGGTTAGAAACGTGTCTGTTTCCTTGATTGGACCATCTGCAGATTCCAAGAATGGACCGGTCCAATCGAGAAAACAGGACTGGTCCAATCGAGGAAACGCTTTTTAGAATGCCAAAAACTAAATATTGCAAATGGACTGTGGAAGAGCTTCAGTTAGCAATAAATGCTTTTCGAAATGGCGAATTTGGTCTAAATAAATGTGCTACAACCCATCATATATCCAAGGCTACCTTAAAAAGGTATTTAGAATAAAAAAAAAAAACAAAATAGCCAAAGGAACAGTGATATTTCATGGGGTGTTACCACATTTTCAAGAGATATCGAGACCGAAATTAAATCTCATTTGTTAACTTAGAGGAAATGATGTTTGGATTAACAGTCATGGATGTGAGAAAACTTGCCACATTATTTTAATAAAAAAAGTGTGCACTGGTAAATACTACTTCGTGTAAAGAAACCCAGACTTGTCTTTAAGACAACCGGAAAATACTTCGATTGCAAGAGCAAAAGGATTTAATCGAGAAAACTTGAATGACTTTTTTAATTTGTTAGAAAAGATTTGCGACGAAAATAAATTAGACGCGCACATGAATATTTAATGTTGACGAAAGTGGGTTTTCCACTGTTCAGAAGCGATGCCAAAAAGTAGTGGTTGCTAAATGAAAAAAAAACAGGTCTCAGGTACTTATGTTAAAACTTATTATTTTTTTTTATTAAATAGAATGTTTTTGCTGATTGATTTATGTTTTGCATATAACCTGTTTTTAGGCATAATTTTTGTATTTTACCACGATTATTTTTGCTTTTAAATCATTGCAATATAATTTTTTTTAAATCTCCATAATTTCCAAGTATTGCAAGCTGAGAAAGAGGAGTTAATACTACCGCTGTTTGTTGTTGTAGCGCAGCAGGGCAATACATTCCCTCTATGATTATTTTTAAAAGAGCCAGGATGGCCCCTGAATTGAAGATAGGGGTACCAGAGGGAAGTTTGGTGGAAATATCTGAAAGCGGGTATATCGATTGAAATATCTTTGTAAAATGATTACAGTTTTTTATTGAAACCGTTCATCCCACTAAGGAAAGAAAAGTTCTACTATGTTTGGATGAACATACTACACACGGCAAGAACTTACAAGCTTTCGAACTAGCACGTGACAATGGGGTCATTATGCTTCAGCTACCTGGTCACACCACTCATAAGCTCCAACCGCTTGACGTGGGCTTTTTCAAACTGCTCGAAATGTTATACATATAAGAAATGCAAAAATATTTACGAACTTTTCCAAACTTAACAATTTCGCTTTTTCAAGTTTCGAAAATCTTTACCCCTGCCTATCAGCGGGCGGCCACTGTTGCGTTTAGAGATTACGAGTTTGCTGCAGTTTCCAAACTGCAGCTGCAACCCATGTTGGAAGAGGCCGCAGAAGAACTAATAAATGAAAATGGAACTCTAACCAAACGTAATATTTCAATTCATAATTTTTTTAACGTCAATTATTTGGAAACAATTTCTTTCTTTTGTAGAGAACATCACAGCATCTCCTAGTGCAAGCAAACTACTCATTTCTGTTTCTGAAATATCCCTAATACCTACACCCAAACAAAAGAGAGGCGGCCGAATTTCAAAAGGAGCACAGAAAGCATACGTTTTGACTGAGAGTCCATACAAAAATGAGCTGGAAACAACGAAACTAGCGAAAGAACTCAAAATTGTAAAAAAATGACATGATTCAATGTCAAGAATGTAACAGATGGGTACAGGGTGTTCACCCATAATGTCCCCCCCCCCTTTAACTTTGTTAATTTTTAAGCTACAAAAAAAAAATAAAAAACAAAATTGTATGGTTTTTTATGTAATTTTTGCACACGTAAAGAAAAAAAACAAAAAATTGTATAGCATACAGGGTAGATCAAAAAGAAACATTTTTTTAAATCTAACCCCCATTTTTTATTCGATTTTTCGATTCTACGTAAAATTCTAAGGATTTTTAATATAACACACTATATGCCTATTCCTAATACTTTAGAAGATATTGACAGTTGAAGTCGCTATTTTTTAATTATAATAATAATTATTTAATCATTTTGAAAACAGAATATACAAAAGCACTAGGTCGAATTGAGGAAACTCAATATTTATTTATCAATGACTTCAAAAGCTAAACAAAAAGTTATATTCTTAGGTGGCTGGTGCCATAAAAAAAATAAAAAATCAAACAAAATAGCGACTTCAACTGTCAATAACTCCTAAAGTATTAGGAATTGGCATATAGTGTGTTACATTAAAAATCCTTAGAATTTTACGTAGAGTCGAAAAATCGAATAAAAAATGGGGGCTAGATTTAAAAAAATGTTTCTTTTTGGTCTACCCTGTATACTATACATTTTTTTGCTTTTTCCTTTACGTGTGCAAAAACTACATTAAAAATCCTACAATTTTGTTTTTTATTTTTTTTTTTGTACTTTAAAAATTAACGAAGTTAAAGGGGGGGGACATTATGGGTGAACACCCTGTACATGCTGTTTGTGGCAATGTAAACCCTCTAAGAAAGTTTTATTTTTGCTCCTATTGTCTAAAGTTAGAAGGATAGGAATAAGTAAGAAAACGTGTATTATGTATTTTTTTCAATTTGATTATTAAAGAATGTTTCTCTATAAATTGTGTTCTTATTCTTGTCTGATTGCAAGTGGTCCAATTAACGAACCCAATGGTCCAGTTATAGCAACCAGTATCCTTGATTGCACCGCTTGCAAAGTTCTGGTAGAAATTGTTTTTGACTGTATAGCGCTGACTTTTTATCAATTTTAACTTCATGTTTTCAAAATATAATCACAGTACAATACTTTTGCGCATGAATTTTCACACATTTTTTTTAGATCGTCTTCTATATGTATAGTACAAAGTAGAACTTTCCCCTAAGCGTAAAAATATTTATAGTATTAGAATTGAAAATTGTTTTTTTATACACTATATAAGTATTTTTCTGTTTCTAGTGTATGTATTGAGGGAAGCCCACGACAGACAGCATACGATCGGTTTTAATACAAATTCAGACTCCGTCAAGATTGGAGCTATAGGAAAATTGTCAAAATTTCTCGTGTATTTTTGTTCAGTAAATTGGATTGTCAATTTTTAATACGAAATCAATGATGAACAAGAAACAGCTGGAACTCCTCGCACAGGAAACAAAGACAAAAGTGAGTGGCCTATTCTTTAGGCAAGTTTTATTCGTGTAGCAAAGAACATAAAAATCGTTCACGCTGGCGGTGACAATGAAACTATGGAAAGTGTTGGCCAGAAATAGTCACGTTTACACCAACGGAGTTGGTCAAGTTGTTCCTGTAGTCAAGGCGCACAAGGTTCCGACTATCGAATTGCACGGTAAGTAATAAGTTAATTGGAAGATATTAAACCGTAATCCATATATTCTATTATTTTAATGTTAATCCTATAACTTAGTTTATTGGGCTGATAGGTTGAAGGTATTGAAAATTTGAACCACTTGCAACTACTTAGGACAGAGTTTACTTGCTTAAGTACTGAATCAAGGACCCTAAACTAAATTTTAGTCACTGGCCTTGCAACATGCTGCTTGTAAATACCCATAAAATGAAGTAGTCTCAAAGGAAATTGAGCTTGGGTTAATTGACTACGAAATACCTGATACCTCGAATTCGATAATTTAATTTTAATGTTCTTTTCTTCCCTAAATGTACCTTAACCTAATAAAGATAATAAAATATGTGAGTCATAATTTATATGATGCTCGTAAAATGTTCGCCGTATATCATTTTGAATTAAATAATTTAATTTTAATGCTCTTTCAAATGAAATTCCCCATGACAAAGCTAATAAAATAGGGGAGTTATTATATTTTATCATCTGTAAAGTGTAAAACTAAAAGGAGAATAAGGAGGCAGCTGCTTACCACCTAAATTTTGTTGATATCGAATAAGTAATTCCTAAGATATTAAAGTGATTCCGTAAAACCTGCAACGCATACCAATGACATACCTTATGAAGTATTTTTCAGATAGTTTGTTATTTCTGCCCATTTAGAACATCAGTAGTTTAGTTAGTCGAGTTTCGTCAGGGCCGGTGAAGCTGCTTAACAGATATACAAAAATTTACTCAGCCATGTTTTCTGTATTAATCCAATGCCAAATCACGGCAAATATAACAACCAGCAATATCACATCTTCTTTTTTCGCATCTGCGCAAGTCCGCGCGCAAGATATTCCTTGGTAGGAAATCCGTCAAACTGCCGCCAGCGGCGTCGTGTTTTTACGTCTGGTTTATTTTATTGCTATTGGAGTTAAATCGAAACCATAGGCGTGTATTTGTCAAATATTTGACATTGTGAGAGACGAACGTTGATTATGACATTGTGTAATGCAAAAAGCGATGGTGTTTAAGCAATAAGAACTTGTACAAACCAGACATATTCTTCCAAGAAGAATTTATTTAGATTTCCTGCTCATACAACAAGATATACATATATTTCACAACCCATTGATATTTGAAATGTTATATTACGGCTCTGTTAAAGGGAAATCATACTTATATATTTCAAATCCAGCCCTGACTTTTCCTACCGAACTGACATTAGCAAGGTCAAATTTAATTTTTCCCCTGACAGGTCGAGTAATATTGCTGGTTGTTATATTTGCCGTGGCCAAATTTTAATCACACGTTAACCTGCAAGAATCCAGGAAGGGGCATAAAGGAATTGATGTTGAAATATGCACTTGGAAAAGCACTTCCAGTATTATTCCTCCAACATCGTCACATTATTTATTTAATATAGGACAGCTCGCCTTTCTAGTCTGCTGCGGTAACATCTGCCTAAGTTTGGCGATGCGTCAACATTAATATATAGGACAGAGCCAAGTTCTTTTCCTCATCCGCCTTTTAAGTCAAAACTAGTTTTCGATGGAAAGTGCATATTAAGTTGGATTGCTGTGTAGGTCCGGGACTTGCATGTTTCTTGACCAAACCGTCTTTTTTTATTAACTGGGTTAAAATACGTCGGGTTAACCTAATTTTTGCGCCAAAAGATGCCCAATGGTACCTTTAGTTGATTGGCGCTCCGTAGACAGGCGCCGAATAAAAATTTTGTGTGAACAACTAAAGCCATTTTTTTGCTGAGTGGAAAGCGGAAATCTCAAGAAAATGAAATTTTTACTAGCTTTTGATCCGAAAATATGATACATAACGCCAAAATTTTCCTTTATTTTGCGTTCATTCATTTCGCTGGTTTATAATATTTTTCGTGTTAAATAGTGATACAGATGAGCTCGTGCTACTTGATTTGTGAATAGTGATATAACCTCAAGTATATTTTCGTTGACACAATTATGTATATATTCCTTTATTCATTGGCATGAAGATATAAATGATTTTTTTTTAAGTTGGCTTGTGGACCTGTTCTAAAAAGCATCAGCCACACATTTCTCATTTAAAATGTGTGGGAATTGCACTGCAACTAAAAATAAATCTATATATTTAGCCATTATTTTAATTTTATAATATCGAGAATAAGTTAAAAACAATTTTTTCTTCAAACGTCAGTAAATCCGTCATTACTGGACTGTGTAGGCGGCCGTGAAGTTTCGTTTTTCCTCCGCCGGAGCTTTACTTTTCACTTTTCCGCCGGCGGAGGTAAAAGTGTTGTCATAGCAACATAGATACAATACAAACAGGCAACAAAATAAGCGTCAACAACTCAAGATTTATTAAACTACAATTTGTATTTATCACTCAATTTGTGACTGCATTTCTAAAAATCACTAATTTAGGAACAAATTGGTTATTATTTAATCGAACTTACTCAATAACTGCTTATCAATACGGAATTAAAACGCAATCGGAGATGCAATCTTAAAAAATTAATTATTGTTGACAGTGTCCACTGACAGCTTTATGTTACATTCACCGGCACCGGTCTAAGCAAGGCCACCTACGACCGTGGTCTAAGCCGCCTTGCGAACCCATTTATCTTTAATAATAATTAGATATTATTACTATTAAAAAGAGATGTTTTTGCATTAATTTGTCGACATTTGAAGAAAAAACAGCATATTTTATTTGGAGGAAAAGTTACTTTTCATGGCTTGCTCTCTATTACCAGCCTCACTCCGTTCGGCTGTTAAACACGAGCGCGCCATGAAAAGTATCACTTTTCCTCCATATAAAATAATATACTATTCTGGCGGCTGTAAATGTATGTAGGTTTTTATGTTGTTTATACCTATTTCATTATTTTTTAAAGATGACAGGCATTTAACAAGAAGACGAAGAGCTCATAAAAGAATAGTCCTGGAGCATTCTTTTAAAAGGGAGGTGGCTGTTATTAAAATATATTAATGTTTACTCTATAGAAAAAGTTTTAAAAATAACAGCAGGATTCTGGGTTTAACATAATTTTTGCTTTCTGAATGGAGATTCGTGGTATGAAAATCTGAATGAAAGGGAATAGCCCCATAATGACAATGGAGGTACTGGATATCATGCTGCTTTACTTAAACGAGATGAACTTTTAGTTATCAGTTTACAATATATTCTATTTGAATTGGCTCTAACTGGTTACTCATTGCTACAAAACAATTTAGGTTTCAAAATTATTTAATTATATTAATTTTATATTAATAAAATAGCCTAACTGAGATTGTTGTTCATTTTTATAATTCTGGAATGAAAGTACCCGAAGAATTAGAAAACGCTAAAATGGCAAACACAGTACCTTTATAAGGACAATAGTGAAATTTGAAGATTTATTTTTAATTGCACAAAGAAAGAATAACACTTATTGGATAACTGTTCGATTATTAAACTTAAAACAACAAAATAAAAATTTTGGCTCCTATATATTTAGCAGACACACATCTTGTCGATAAACATGTTTCTCAACAAACCAAATACATACAATGTAGATGTAGAAGAAGGAAATGTCTACTAACTATACTTCGCCCAGCCGTTGTTGACCCTCGAAACGCATGCAATTGCATGCGTTTCGAGGGTCAACAACGGTTGGGCGAACTATAATCACTATCACTATTCTACCTCTCTCTCTTCCTACTTTTTTTGAGGAATTTTTAGCAGACAAACATCTTGTCGATAAACACGTTTTTCAAAAAACTAAAGACCTAACATCGTAGAATGTAGAAAAAGGAATTGTCTAATGACTAATCACTATCACTATTCTACCTTTTTCGCTTCTTACTTTTTTGAGGATTTTAATAAAGCCATTATTTGCTTATACTTTTTTTCACTCTCCGACTTCGTAAAGCTTAACATATTTGCAAACTTTTTTTGTTTACTTTCAAAGTTTCTTCAGTTACGGTCACCAATTTTTCCAAAAGTTTATTCTTATCTGGCTTTAAAGACTGCTTAATTTTGTAATGAACTTTAAAGATTTATTTTAAATTAATTGCACAAAAAAGGAATAATATGTATTGGATAACTATTTGATTATTAAACTTAAAATAACAAAATAAAAACTTTAGCTTCTATAGGTATTTGTTTACCTATATATTTAGCAGAGACATCTTGTCGATAAACAAGATTTTCAAAAAACCAATTACGTACACTGTAGAATGTAGAAAAAGGAATTGTCTACTAACTAATCATTATCACTATTCTACCTCTTTCTCTTCTTACTCTTTTTGAGGAATTTATTAAGGTCATTATTTGCTCATGCCTTTTCTTACTCTCCGACTTCATAAAGCTTAACATATTTGCAAAGTTTTTTTTTGTTTACTTCCAAAGTTTCTTCAGTTACGTTCATCAATTTTCCCAAAGGTTTAGTCTTATCTGGCTTTATTTTAGAAAATCAGTTTTAATTTTTTCCTGAAGCACCTGCCATGAAATTTCGACTTTTGTGTGTATCGTCTGAGTCTGGATTATCTTGTACAATTAAGCTTTCTTCGCTATTGCTTCCTATTTCAGATTTTTAAGTCGTTTTTTTTTTAACAGAATCAATAACCAAGATGCGATTTTCCTTCTGCTTTTCACCCAAAATTTCATCTTTATCATCAAAAACTGCAGTTTTGGATTTTTTCCTCACCGGTTTGTGTTCCTTGGTCTAGATTCTAGGTACTTCAGCTTCAGATACGCAGCTTGCAAAGTAGCGAACTTGTGGCGACTCTTTCCCTGGAAATTCGATATTTTTTTCATCATTAAATCCTTCAGTTATGTTTTTCTCTAAATTTAGAAGAAAGAGGGTTGTATTATGATCTTGGACTCCCTGTAATTTTGCTGAAGTCCGAACAAATTTTTTATTTCGTGTTTGGTTACCCCCCTGGAATTTCAGTTATTGCTGATGGGGATAGTGATAATAGTTGAGGATGCTTTCGTATTTCATCGACAGACTGTTGCTAAAAGTGCACAGGGTGGCTCGAATTCGAGTCTATGTATGAGGAACTCGAAAACAGTAAGAGATACAGTGTCGGCCAAATTAGGGCAAAAATTGCGCATTTAGGTTCTTCACAATATGCGGTTTAGAAAGTTTTTAAAATCAGGAGATCTCCTGATGATGCTAACATGGTTAGCGAAAATGAGCGTCGAGTGCAATAATTCTGTTTCGGTATTGTGGATAAAACTCCGTTTTAGTTCATGTTGCCGAAGGTTCCAAACCCCAACACAGTCCGAGTATTTCCGGAGATATCAGGAAAAACCGCATTTTTAAAAATATGTAATTTTTTTCCTGGACTTATTTAAAAACGGATTTTAAATTGAATTACACTTTTGCATTTCCACTGTTTTCGCTCTATACAATGGTGGTATCCAGTTTGGAATACGACGTTTCGTCTTCAAGGGGTCATCATCAACTTTCTTTTTTTAAATACGAATTTTATTTTTTTTTATCGTTTTTCAGATGATATTGGCGATATTATTATAAATGTGTTTAATTTTAAATTTTTTATTTATCTTTTATTTTTATTACTAATTTAAATTTTTTTCTGCTTTGGCGTAATTTTGAGTAGTTAGAGTTACTTTAGAGAACACATATTCATATTAATAATGCCAATATCATCTAAAAAACGATGAAAAAAATAAAATTCTTATTTAAGAAAAGAAAGTTGATGATGAAGTCTTGAAGACGAACAGTCGTCGGATTCCAAACCGGATAACCCCATAGAGCGGAAAAAGTGGCAATGCAAAAGTGCAATTCAATTTTTAATTGTTAAATAAGTACAGGGAAAAAATAAAACGATTTTTCAAAATTTCATTCTTTTTCAGAAATCTTGGAAAATGCTCGGAATTTTAAAACTCCATTTTAAGATTCCGGGTATTTCCGGAGACATCCGGAAAAAAACAAAATTTTTAATCGTTTTATTTTTTTCCTGTTTAGTTAAAAACGTATTTCAAATTTAAATGCACTTTTGCATTGACACTTTTTCAGCTCTAGCCAATGCGGATATCCAGTTTGGCAACTGACGTTTCGTCTTCAGGGGTTCATCGTCAACTTTCTTTTTTAAAATATGAACTTAATAATTTTTTTATCGTCCTTCAGATGATATTTTTACTATTAATATGAATATGAGTTTTAATTATTTTTGTTTGAAAATTGGAGCTTTTATTTTTAATAAAAATAAAAAAGAATAAAATTAAATAAACAAGTTCGTTTATTCTAACCCAAAGCAAAATAAATTATAAAAGGTAATTTAAAATAAAAATTAAAAAAATTTAAAACACATATTCATATTAATAACGTCAATATCATCTGAAAAACGATAAAAAAAATTAAAGTTCGTATTTAAAAAAAGAAAGTTGATGATGACACTATGAAGACGAAACGTCGGATTCCTAACTGGATACCACCATTGGATATAGCAGAAAAGGTGGCAATGCAGAAGTGAAATTCAATTTGAAATCCCTTTTTAAATAAGCTCATGAAAAAAAAAAGATTTCAATATTTCGTTTTTTTTTTTTCGGATATCTCCGGAAATACTTGGATTTTTAAAAGTTTCTAAACGGAATATAGTTAGGCACCTAAATGCGCAAATTTGATCGATACTGTATCTCTTACGGTTTTCGAGTCCCCCATAAATAGACTCGAATTCGAACCACTCTGTACATTAAAAAATATTAGATTATAGTTTAGAAAGCCTATTTAAAAAAAAAGTTCTTTCACCTCTCATATCAAGAAAACAATGCAGGAAATGCCAAATCTTACCTCTTGCCAATATTGCTGCTGTTCCGATATTGCAATTTATTATTAGGTCGTATATTTCTATAGGAATAATTCCTTCTTCCTCGGATGTATGTATATTCACAAATCCAAAAATATCGGCAAAATTATTATTATTATTTACCTACAAACCCAAATAGCGTTCGACAGTAGTGACTAGTGACAATTAATAATACACGTTTGGGATGTTCTCAGATATGCTTCAATACAAACTGGGACGTCAGTATTTAAGAAGAAAATAGAAAGTATTTTCGGCGAATTTAAGCGTATTAACAACTTAAAAACGTCTTAACCCAAACTAACTGAAGGCTGTCTTTTTTTTTTGATCTAATAAACGAGCTTCGTGTACCACTAATCATATGTATCTACTATTTAGTTTAAAGTTTAAATATTTGTTATTATTAATTTATTTAAACTACAAGGTCCTGGAAATAATATTTTTTATCGCATAGCTGACATAATTTTCAAGTTCAAGCAAAAACTGCTACTGTCCGCTGTTAATTTGCCAATAAACTATTTTTAGCAGCCTCATAATTTCGAGAGTACCTACGTTTCCTACAAATTGTCCACGCGGACATTAAATTTAATGGGCGTCAAGACCTCCGTTTTGCTCGGCACTAGCACATAAACGACTAAATTAGGGTTTATATGAAGTTATTAACTTGCCACAGACCCTTTTCTAACCTTACAACCCTCGAAAAAGGGTCCACGCCCTGCCAGATATATTACCCGCATACTTTTCCTAACTGGATAAGAACTTCAGGTATGTGTAAAAGTGGAAAAGGGCTCTAGAGGTTATTTATAGTAGTTCTGTTGACGTTTGTCTTTCGGGGCTTATGGCAAATTTAGTGGGCGAATTACTCAGATAGCTTAAAATGGGCATTTCGAGAAATCCTAATATACTACTAATTGCGTAAACCGTGGGATAATTTGAAGCTTATAAAAGTCAAATAAATTAGGTGTATAACCGTGCAAATTAGTTAAATTATATAATATTTTCAGTGCGGGCTAGTCGAATAAATTACAGATATTTTTAGCAGATTCTATTAACTGGTCGAAAGTATGAAAAGACAATAAATCAGGCGAGAGAATCTTCTTTGAGTGCCATAATTGTTTAACGCATTACGTGTCACTGTGTATTCATGAAATTTTCTACAGGATTTTTTTTTTTTAGTATCTATATATTATGCCAAAAACATCAGCTGTATTTTATTAATTTTGTTTTTCAGTTTTTTTTTTATTAAAACCATTTTTTTTTCTGTCACCCACATGTGAATAACGTGGCATAAAAAATACTATACAGGAGGGAAGAACCTTGCTTTTTTGATATCGATCATCAACATGGATAACGATTATTTCCCAATTTGACAACAGGTCGAAATCAAAAATTCAAGTTTCTTTCTTGTTCCAGTATATAAGGAAAAATAAGTAAACGGAGAAAGCCAAGAATAGCTAGAAAAGTTAGTTGATGAAATAGATATGAATGAGTGTAAGTTAAATTTTAACTCAGATGGTTCGGGTGCGGCCCTCATGGCAGAAGCCAGCCGTTATTAATTCCCAACTTCCATATAAATAATCATCCGATGAGGAAGAAGGCGAAGACGGTGAATATTTTGGAGCGCTGATTCATGATCTAGAACGAGAAGAGCAACAAGATCTAATCATAGCACAAGAAGAAGAAATAAACCCAGCATTAAGACTTAAAGATGTCTTCTGGCCATCCTATATTTGCTCCAGTAGTCAGTGTTATTTCACCAGTCGTTGAATAGTTGGAAAAATATCCAACCGAATCTTTAGAAGAAAGGCTATCTGACCCAATTATTTGGTGAAAACATCACCAATCTGTGTGTCCAAATCTGAAGCTATCTCTCTCTTAAACTGCAAATAACGAATGTAGCTATATGAAAGGTATTTAAAGATATTTCGCTCCCATTATATTTGATATGAAATTTGCGTGCATTATTGAAAAACGCAGCATCAGCTGTCTCTTCCTCAAACTGAAGATAACGAACGAATCTAAAGAAAAGTTTTTATAAATAATTTACAAGTGGTACTGCTAACGTACGCATATCTGAAACAATATATTTCGCTCCCATTATATTTGTTCGATTTCGATTATATGAAATTCGCGTATATTATTAAAAGACACATCAGCTGCCACTCCCTCAAACTGAAAATATCGGATGAATCCATAGAATAGTTTTTATAGATAATTTACAGGCTAAATAGGTACTGCTAATGCACGTATATCTGAAAAATCATATTTTGCTCCGATTATATTTATTCGATTGCGATTATATGAAACAGGCATGTATTATTGAAAACAAAACATCAGCTGCTTCTCCGTCAAACTGAAAGTAACGAATGAATCTATAGGAAGGCGTGTATACATAATTCACAAGTTAAATAGGCACTACTAACGCACGTATATCTGAAGGAACATATTTCCCTCCCATTATATGTATTCGATTACGATTATATAAACATTTCCTTCTAAAGTTACTTATAAAATGGAACAAGATTTTCCAGTAGATGTTGCCCCCTTAGATATATTTCTTTAAACTATAGATTACCATGTGTTGACGATGCTGATGGGACTATAAAAATTAATACTTTGTTTGATTATTACGAAAAAGGAAAATCTACGAAAAAGACATTCCAGACTCCGTTATGTCTTGAAATCCATATCAATTATTGCTCAGCATGATTCATTTGGACTTGGAAAAATTCAACCACTCTCAGAAGAAAAAGAAACGTATGCTTAAGACCGCTCGACAGAAGTGATTGCTTCAATAAAGCGATATTTAAAACCAAATAAAGCGTTAAAAAACATTTTCTTGAAGGGAGACATCGGCCATTTATCGAACTCGATTTCTTTCGCATGCTAGGCGAGTTACCTGCCACCATCTGACTTGAACGCTTTTGTCGAAAACGAGTATAAGTATACGCACTGGCATATCACATATTTAATACTTGATTATTATGTTTTAGGTATATAATTTGGCAGTTAGGTAGATGATTATTCGTATGAATACATTACTGACTAACAAGATGTACAGGGTGATCCAAATAAGACTTTAAATGTCTTGCTACGACGTTGTCATTGCTACGTTAAAGAGCAAAACGTGGTGGATGATTTCAATACCCAAAAAATATGCTAAAGGCGCCTTCAGTTCAAAAATCCAAGAGTTATTTGACCCTGACGAAGATCTTGTAATAGATGAACTCCTTGTACCATCAGGCAGGACATGCCTAACAAAGTATATAGTTACGGAATAAAATTATTTAAATTATGAGCTGTCAATGGATATGACTGGTCTACAAAAATGTGTTCCAGAAACTCAGCAAATATTGTACGTAAAACTGGTTTAGCACATAATATCTACCAGCTTCTAGCCAATAATTTTTTGAATCAAGGCAGAAATACAAAGTTCTGCCTGATGACTTTTACCCCAGTTATAAAATAGCTAAAGACGTATTAGATTAAAATAATAATTTTCTTATCGTCATCAGAATGATACTGAAGTTACTAATAATAATTACTAACTTTTTTCTTAGAAGTTGTACACTTTCCTACGAGTAGAGATCAATCTACAGCTGATTTACCCGGTCAGCGATTATATTGTTTGGACACATATCAGTGAGTCACTTCGATTCTTGTCATTTTCGTTAAATTCGTTAATTATTTTTATATCATCGAACATTTTTCCACATATTATTTCGAAAATCCTTCCATTAATTTTAGTATTATTTATATGTGTAAATATCTCTTCCTTTCATATATGCTTTGGTCAACGTTTGTAATTTCAAAAATCACATTTACTGATATTAGTTAAATGCAATACAAATGATTTGATAAAGACGATTACACATTTAATTATAATTATAATACCTAATATCCTAATAACATTCAGCATATTCTATCTTTAAAATGACTGGCCCGATTCGTTAGCAAGCCTACATATCCCTTATCTCATAATATAGTCCTTTATGATTATAGATATTATCAAAAATCTTATTGCTTGTTATATCGTTATTCCTCTTCTCCTCTTTCTAATCGAAGTCTTGACACTCGGCCTCAGAACTTCAACTCATCGTGCTTCATTTTAGGCTTTATAAAAAGACAGCAGTAGCAGCGACAACTAAACTAGTATAAGTACACATTTGCGCATTTTCCGACATACCTGAGGTTTTTATCTAAATTTATAAATATATCTGCAGGGTGTCGGGCTTTGGAAAATGGTTATGTTGTTAGAAAAAGGCTGTGGTAAGTTCATAACATCATTCAAACTTTTAGTCCATCATTTATGTGTCAGAGCCGAGCAAAGCTTAGTTTCTGACATGAGCTGATGTATGGTAGTCTGGTCAATTTATAAGAAATATTGAAATTGATAAATATCTCGGAAAATAATCCAAGTTATACCAAGTCGAAATTTCAATACATTTTTTGTGCCTTCGTTGCCTTTAGAGATTTGGAAACCTTTCGAGTTTCGATCATCGCCTTCCTAAGTTAATGCTTTAAAGCCTATTTACAAAAGGTTTCGACACTGAATCAAATCAGTTTGAATAAGTTTAATTCTGCCCGAAAGAGTTTTTAGTTACTTTTGGTTCAATATAGCTACATTTTTGTCTCCTGCACCTTAGATTAATAGGACAGGATGGAATAGGATTTGATAGGGCCTCTTCGGGATAAATTAGTGTCTTAATATTATTTGGTCTCCATATTGCTTTAAATATCCCTGTATACTGAACTTCGGTTCTTTCTTTTGGGTCTTCTATATCATTTGGCTTGATCTAGTAGAACTTTTTTTAAATGCCCCCACAATAAATAAGAAGAGTTAGATCTGGTGCTCAAGTTGGGCCACTCAATTATTGTGCCCTGCCTCCCAATTCATATTACCAAAAATACTTCATTCAGAAAATTCTGTACTTGTTTGTCGTAATCTGGTGATGCACCATTTTATTGCGGTTATACTTCACTGCAAATTTTAATTTACTTTAACGAATCTGACCTATTGAATTTAGTGTGCTGTTTCCGAATTCGATGAGGATTTTAACTCCACATCCTGTAGTCCCAGCTTTAATATGAAAAAGGCTAATTGGTTCTCCTTCATCTTAAATTTCCCCTTTCTTCCCTCCTGCCATGCCTCGGATATTGACAAAATCGATAATAAATTTACTGAGGCCATGATTTCAACCGCCTCGCTCTCCATCCCTACAATACGCAAATCCCACTTTCCCCCACCCGTTCCCTGGAGGTTCGAAAATTGCAAGAACTCCATAAGCATTAAGGAGGACGCTCTTGGGAAATTATCTCTGTTCTCAACCGAAGCCAACCTCATCACATACAAAAGGCTCCACGCCATAGCCAGAAGAACTATCAGATCTGTTAAACGAGCATCATAGAATCGATATATCTTATCCATCGGGTCGACTACAACAAGTTTCGAAATGTGGAACAAAACTTATCAACTCAGAGGAAAACCACTAAGTCTCTTGTTAATTACACGTACCAGCATGACCCTCCTTTCCTCGTCAATTTTTTCACTGAAAATTGCCTCAACGCCTCCCACTCTCCTACCCTTCCATCTTTTCTTTCACATTCCTCATCCCGTAGCACATCCCAATTAAGTATTCCGTATAATTTACCCTTCACGCTAAAAGAACTTCCATGTCTTGAGTATCAGTCGTTACACCTCCCCGGGCATCGATCAAATCTACATACCTATGATCAGAAATATACCGGTCCGCCTAGACATCTATAATCCTATTTGGTCAACTAATATATTCCCTGATAAAGAAAAGAATAGTGAGTAACATACTCAAGTGATTTATCGGAAAACATAACCTGTTACTAAGGCAACAAATGGCCTTTCGGCAGGACCCCTCTACCACGGTTCATCTGGTAGGTTTCGAGATTGACATTCAAAAATAATTTATACTTAAACACGGTAATTTTTTTAGACCTCACCAAACTGACATCCTAAAATCCTTATCTCGACTTAATATACACGGAAAACTTTTCCACTTAATCACCAACGTTTTATGCTCCCGATCATGCACAGTTAAAGTCAGAATGCATTTGTCTTCCCAAGTCCAGTACTCCAATGGTGTCCCGCAGGGATTGGTTATCAGGCCCACCTTTTCTGCTTGCCATGAATCCCATGTCATCCCACATTCTTTCTCCAAATAAATTTAGTCTGTTCGCGGATAATATTTTAATATTTTATTATACCACTAGTCTACTGCCTATGCCCATGGCGCGCTTATCCTGCGATTTCTTGGCCATATAGTCCAATAATTGGGGGCTCAACTTCTCTCTCACCTAATCTGCTTTCATTTACTTCTGTATGTGCAGAATATGCCCTAGGATGGCCTACCTCTAATTAGGTTAACGCCATATGCCATGAGTGACATTCCACTGCTTTCTGGGATTCCACTTCGATCCTCTTCTCAATTGGAGAATTGATATTGATAACCTAATTAACAAATGCAAAAGGGTGATTAGAATGCTTTCCGAAACCACTTAGGGCTCGGATAAGCAATATCTTCTGAAGATTTTCTCGACTTTTATTTCATTTAAACTAGGCAATAAATAAACAATAGATCTACTCCTGGGGATGTCCCTAATCCAATGATGCTCACTCAGTCACTCTATTATCTCAGATACTTAATTGAAGTTATTGTCAATTAATTTATTCAAATCTATGAAACTTACTGAAAGAATTGTTTGATTATTTCACTAGCTTATATGGTCGCTTTCTTCCTGTCCTGAAGAGATAAGTGCTATCATCATAGCCAAAGAGATTCCCCTAATTCCTTATATAATTGAGTAACATAATACGTTGAGTCTTACCGTCGCCGACATCCATCGAAATCGTCAAATTGCTCTTTAGACTCATCATATTTCCGATTAGAATGACAAGCACGTCAGTGTCTGAACATCTAGCTGATATATTTGCTTCATAATCGATACTAAAAACAAGGTAAATGATTTTTTATGTCAGCTTCTTCGTGCGCTCGACACAAGAAAATGTTATTCTTTCACCTACTTAGAATTTGTAGCAATATTCGAAGCTAAGATAGATAATTGTGTTTTTAAAAAATGCTCCATTTAATTCTTCTTCCCAACGATATATTAAAAAATTAACTAGATCTGCTTTAAAGTTGATGTTTCGGAGTTCCTTTACAATGTATACTGGTTGAATTTGTTATTCTCTATTGATACAGCTGCGCTTTTTATTAGGGCCACGAAGAGAGCATTTGCTACCCTTTATGAATGATAGGGACCAAAAATGACAGAGATATTTTTGGGATTGCTTTTAACCACCGACTATAAAATTTGTTTCGAAATATTGTCAGACTTTTTGAATACATTTTAATATATTTATTTTGTCTCTTTCGATTTTGTCAAGATTTTCTATGTCTTTTGAATGCAATTAAAATATTTGCTAAAAAGTAAGTGAGAGAACTGATTATTTCCCCATATTTTTTGGACACGAGCATTCGGACTATACATAAGTGCATTCCCAAATTATTTACCGGGGAGGTTTTCAAAGTTATCTTGCATAGGTACCAATTTTCAATAAAATATGAATGATTTATACTAATTCGGCATACTAATCGTATTGAAATGTAATTAATTATAATTTTAAATCGTATTTGCAAATATAGAAGATGAAAATAAAAAATATATATTTTTTCTTTATGCAGCTTATAACGCATATGGCATGAATAAAAAATAACCTTAAACTGATAGGTTGAATGGTCTCCTCTCTATTTCTAAAAAAGCTGTGGAAAATTTAAATTTCACAAATTCCGTGAGGGCATAATTACAAATTTTAGCTCAGTAATAGTCACTGCAGTTTGCAATAACTTCTGTAAAAATCGTGTACTCAAGGACGACCCCCACAACATCAAATATGTAAAACGCAAAAAAAATTCCCCCATCAGTAAATCACAATACTATGTAAATTTAACCAGCGGCGCTTTCAAGCAGTCTTTTATCCACTTTTCAGGGAAAACTTCAACATAGGGTGTGTTTTAGAGGTGATATGAAAACCTTTTTGTTGTCATAAAATGGGGCTATGGAGTTGGAAGGAAAATGAGTTTTATTGAAACACATAAAGTGAGAGGAAAGCACACATACGATGCATGACGTTAAATGTCTAAAGTTTTCCATTATTAAATGTCCTAGTTTTGCGTGCAATATAATCAATATGATATATTTATTGAATAAAATACAAACTTTGTCTTGGATAGACAGCACATATATAAATAGCATAATACTTAAATTATAGGAAATATGTGTCCACTGAGATACACAAAAAAACTATTTTTTCGAAACCTGAGTTTATTTTGGCATGACACAAAGTTTAATATCAAATACATAATTTATTTTTGATAGGTACTTTAAAGGCTAGAAATAGTAAATTAAGTATCAAGAACAGTAAGGACAGTTTACCGATCGACGACAGTCGCCAATATTGGAGGAGATCGGTAAACTGCTTACTGTTCGAGATGCTTATACTATTTTTTGTACGCCCATTATGAACACAAAGACATTGACTAAGCAAATATCTTGAAAATTGTAAAAATTGTGTTTTGGATAATTATTTCTGCCCTGTAGATCCACTAAACCTTAAGTGGGTTCTGTTCTTACTATGGATATAATTATATATATTTTACTTACCGTTCAGTTGAACGGTAAGTAAATTACTTACCGTCGCGTTTTTGCTTAGTAACCAGTAAACTTAACCTACCGTTCTAAAACCAAGCACGGTAAACAATCCGAAATAGCATGGGCGTACAAAAAGTATATTTTACGTGCCCAACTCATCGTTCCCCTGTAAATGGCCAACTATTAATAGAGTTATAACTATAAATAGCATATTTATTACCGCAGAAAATTAGAATTGATTGTCACTAAAGAATGCGTTAAAGAATATAATATCTTGAAATGACAGGGATAAACTGAGTTTAATTTAAAAAATAGAATTTTAAATGAATTCTCTTAAAAAAGCACTAAACACCACTGCAGAAAAATATATTTAATTTTCCTTCTGGGTATAGTCTATATAATGTTTTAATTATTTTGAAATAAATGCATTATGCCGGATGTATACTAAATAAAAAATTATAAAGCAATATTTAAAAATTTAATTAAAGTGAGAAAGAATACATGAAGTGAAATATAAATCATTTGTTATGAATATTAATTATTTATCTTATAAATTACCGACGCGACGTTAACTATAAAAAATCTTAGAAAAAACCTTAAAATCATAAACAAAGTTACTTTCAGTCATACTTATATTTCATACATATCTTGTTGAATGAATATAACTTCTTCTTCTTCTTCTTCTTCTTCCTTCTTTAATCTAGGCGGATCGCCTGTTTCTTTTGATCGTCCTTCTGCCTATTGCACTGCTAAGTTGTCGCTGCATCGTCTTCGCGGGCGTCCTAAATCCCTGCGACCCAATGGTGATTTGTCGCGTGCTGTTCTGACTATTCTTCCGTTGTCCATTATACTGATTGTTCAAAAACCATTTTTTAACACGTCTTCAAATCTAACGATTTAAGTTTTGTACAATTTAACATTCCACGCCACTGTCCTCGCATTCCAAACAAATTAAAATACATGCGATACTACTAGCGCCATCTGTTGTAACCACGGTTACTCATCTGAAACTGGCCGCATATCCTACGCTATCTGACCAATCATAGCGCTTCCCGCTATACCCCGGCGACCGAGTCGACCAATTACTGTCTCTTAACGGAGATAATCAAGTTAGCTCCTAAATTCATGATCTTTAAGAATCGATTTTAATAAAAACTAGTTAAGATATTTCGACCGGATTTGTGTTAAAATTCATAAGGTTAATTTAGACAATCGCTGACGTAAAGGTTTACATAACTTCTCAGTATTTACATTATTCGCCCTTTCTATTTCCGGAGGATGTATATCATCCCGCCGGAAGGGGCGTTAACAACTTCTTCAAGTTGATCTAGTTCCCACGTTCTGTTTCTGTACGCAGTAGCATCTCGACTCTCGACCATGTAAGTCGCAAAAAGCGCACCCCAGATTCGAGCCGGCTGGCGCTAGCCGCCATGCTGGGAAGTTTCACGTTTTAAGACCTCATAACCTCTCTAGTTTGTTACTTATGTGACATAGTGATATCCCAACATAATCATCTTTATATCGAGCCTACAAATAAGGTATTTATTGGCAAACTTAATGCCATTATTCTCACGCCGAGCAATGGCGTCCCAATTGGTCTCATCCATGGGAGTGGTACAATCGAGCCCTATCTCAACCCACACTCAATCGAGCATAGTCTCGGAATCTCAAGTAAGTAAACGAACATGTTTACAATTACATTCTCACTAAGCCTACAAAATGGTATTTATCGGCATCTTGACTGCCATTATGGAGACCCACTGATCTCTAGTACTAAGCCTACAAAAAGGCATTTTTCGACATCCTGACTGCCATTATGGAGACCCACTGATCTCTCTAATTCTCAAAGGCTGTGCCATGCGCAGTACAGTCCCCAATGGCCTTGCCCATGGGACATTCTATATCACCAGTATACCACTGGGTTGCTATATTCATGCCTTATTCTCATATAAGGATTAAACGGCACTAGTCTGCCAATTTACTCAAGTTATCATAAGGCTGTATCTCCTACGCGGATCTCAGCTTACTAATGCTACCAGTATAGCATATTTACTAATCATTCATGTGTGTACCAATAATCCGCATTTACAAGGCATTCATGTCATGCCATATGCACTAACTGCATACCAGAGTCAAACCACTACATTACTACATTCCAGTAATTCTTGTTTGCAAGAAATCAAACTACATTGTACATAGAAGCTAGCAATAGGCCTAGCAAGTGTTTTTCAAAGTGACTTTCCCCCAGTGTTGGAAGATAACCTCCTGAACATTGAACGTTTCTCGTCAATGGTGTTCATAGTGTACATATTAGCGTTTAGGTGGACTTTAAGGTAATATTAATCCTGTTATTATTGCTTGTATATTATTATATTTCATATGAAAGCTAAATCAGCTAACAGAGTTGATATGTAGCTGTTCCACAGGAACTCTAACAGACATTTAACTGTACATAGCTTCAAGGTTATGTTTATAATCATATATTAGTATAGTATTACAACTGTTAATGCGTTGCTTTATATTTTAAGAGTATTATTTATGTCATATTCTTCAAGGCCGAAACTTTGCCTCGACTGACATTGTTCATATCGTAGCACTGACTACGTACAATAACTCACTGTTTATATTTTGTGTATTTTATGAACTTCTAGTTATTTTCAAGTAAAGTAACTTATTAAAATATTCATATAATGCTAAAGCTTTTTGTTTTATTTACAAAATGACTTTAGAACTAGCCCTATGGTAAAATGTTAGTGCCTAAGAGCACATCTCTTTTTGTTCAGAAAATCGACCATCTCCCTCTTTCTGCCGAGTACCCACTCATTAATGTTTTCTATCTTGCATGTCCTTCTTAGTATAATAACTTCATAGGCAAGAAAAATGTAATACCACTAGTCCACAGTAAAATGGTAAAAAAAACAACTATTGCAATACAACAGCACATGCTTTCAGTAGACGTTTCCCGGACCACATCAGAGAGCTTCAGAGATGCGCGCGCATCACATTGTTGACAAGCATCGTATTTTTATGGTCCAGCGAATTGCTTTTAACTGGTGTCGTAGCCCAGTAGTCAGATGCTGGGCTTGCGATACCGGCGGCCCGAGTTCGATTCCCGTCGAAGTTTTTTTTTTATTTTTTCCAGTTGTTTCTTTTTTTAAATTTCGACTAGTTTTGTTTGGTTGCCCTCCAGAGCGAGCGGGGGACATTACATGAAATTAAATTGTAAAAATACAAATGAAAACATAAACAACGCATGTGTTTGTCAACAATGTGACTCGCGCGCAACTCTGATGCCCTGTGATGTGGTCCGGGCAACGTCTTGTCATACTTTCACCCGCGTCTATAATCTTTAAAACGTAAATATAAGACGTAACCTCAATTTTATTATTAACTGAAAAATTATAAAAAAAATCTCAAGCGCTTGTAAATATTAAAAAGGTTAAAAAGATAGTTAACTTAGTGGTTAATTATCATAACCCAAACCAAAGTTCTTCCAAAACCCAAACCCATACTGAAATTCAGTAGTTTTTAAAGATTTTTAGATGAAAATTAATAATTTTATCTCCTCAAAAGACAATAGAATCTTACCAATTGTACTTAAACATTCATGTATTTGCCTTTGATGGTTTACGGGTACCGCCAATTCCGGGTGTGATCAAAGTTTTAAAAACTAATATTTCAAGTTTTAAAGAAACAATTTATTATTCACAGAATTTATTCAAGTATAACCCTTTTTCTTTAAGTTAAACCGTTTAAATATTACACCCCTTTATGTAACACGTGACGTGCTCCGTTTAATTAAAATAGTATATTGTGCAACGAGTGTTGAAAGTGTGTACTTTTTGTACGACTTCACGAAATCATTTTTCAGTTAATACTTACTTTTGTATTTTTACTTTAAACTTGTGATTCCTGAATTGTACGAGACAGGAAAAAAACGGAGCTGTACTTATAAGCCGGGACTTGGTCATTAATATGCAAAACAGTATATTATAATTTGTAAAATCAAATCTATACAGCAGCGTGATAATTTGCCGCTCGTCGCAAACCGTGTATAATGTGCGAGAGTTAAACGATAAACGAAACCTAGCGATGATTTAATAAACTTTGCGCTTGTCTTATTCCATAAATGTGCATTATATTTGCGATTTTCTTTTAATTTATATAAAAATAAACTGCTACGTGCGTTGCATTATTATTTCGAGGTAACGTTGACCAACAAAGAGAGTAGAACAATTAGAAGCACCGCACGTATGGTGATTACTCACGTTATTGATGTGTGTGGTAGAGAAGATATTCCCATTGATTATCGAACGGAACAGGTTGCATTTTTCACGGATGTTACTCAAAGTGTTACAAAAATTCGAAGAGAACATGGTGACCGCTCAAATCCTTCCTGGCTTCTATATCTCTTGGCAAGAAAATTATATTTAATATAAAAATATATAATTATATTACAAGAAAGATAAATAGAATATGGCGATTTTCAAGTAATTCGACGAACAAGAGAAGATTTCTACTTAAATTTAAATAAGGTCCAACCTGAAAAATACTACTTACCACTTATAAAGGATATATTCTCCATACTGGTATAAAATATTAAATCGGATTTTACGACCAAGGGGATTTATTGGGCGCAAGTGGTAAAATGAACGAAAATTGCTCATTGAAAAGCCAAGTATTTTTCACTGGGGTGTAAAGTATCTTTCAATTATAAGGCCATGCAGGCAACAATAACCCAGTATTATGTATTTAGACGAGACCTGGGTAGATAATGATATGACATTGAATAAATGTTGGCAAAGCAAAAATGTTAACATGAAACATTCGTTGCAGAGAAATACTTGCAAGTAGACGGCCAAATTTAAATAGTGATGACGACACATCAAATTTTTCAGACAAAGGTTACGATTTAGAAGAAATGAAGCCGTCAACCTCAAAAATAACAGCGTTTTTTTTATATATTGAAAATTATTCGTGTCTTTATTTAATATAATGTATATTAATTGCTGCTCGGTTGCAAAACCAATTTGCTTTTCTTATGATTGACGAAAATCTGAGAGATTAATTTCAAATATATCTCCCAACTTGAAATGTTTAGATGAAAGATGCAAATCAAATGAATCAAATACATTTTTAGAGCAAGAAAATAGTATGACACTATTTTATTACAGCGTAACACAATCTGTTAAGAAATAGTTACAAAAATCTCCAGGCAATGTTATTTCACCAAACATGTCGTATTTATACAGCAATGGAAACGTTAAATTTGTAAAATAAATAAACTAACGAATAGTTTTCTACTGCCATACTGTTTGCTGTCTTTCTTTCTATAGAAAATAATGAGTGTTTATTCTGGCTAATTTTTTGCGTTAAATGCAGTACAATGCAAATAAAAACTTTCAGGGCTCTGATATCAGGTTCTTATTATTTTTGAGAATTTTTAACCATCAAAAGAGAATAAAATTGTTAATTAGTGTTTAAATAACTACGCTGAAAAAAGTGCTTTATAAAGTAAATATAAAATTCTTTAATTTTCTAGTAATGTTTATTACGAATTGGGTAAATATCAGAGTTTCAAATAAATTCATATTAGTTATGTGATATTACATATTTCTTATATTAGTGAAATTACATATGAGGTGTTAGCGATGTCCAACATGGTAATTGATATTAAATCACGAGATGAAACAGAATAAAATAAGTGTGTTATTGGCTGCTGAAAAAAAATTGTCACAATTCCATGCCTCCTTCCACACCTCGCGCAAATTACAGCAGCTTGATAAGTTAGTGCTGGGAGCATTTATTTTATAAGTTTTTAATTAAAACATTGTAATACTGTTATAATTCAAAGGTACGAAAACTTTTATCTGATAAAAAAGCAAAAACCCATTTTTATTCGAGTTCTAAATTCTAGCATAAAAGCTAGCCTCATTTATTTGATCTAGACGTATAATTTTAATTACAGATTACACAAAACAAACCCAATACTCTTGCAACAATTAGTTTATAAAGTTTCAAATATAAAAGTTGCTTCATTTGCTAAATTTATTCATTCATCAAAGTTTCATTCATTACAACATGTCTCAGTAAACTTTCCTGAATTTTTAGTATATTAAGTATCAAGAACAGTAAGGACAGTTTACCGACCGACGACAATGTTTGGCGACTGAGCGAAGCGAAGTCGCCAATATTGGAGGAGATCGGTAAACTCCTTACTGTTCGAGATACTTATACTATTTTTTTGTACGCCCATTATGAACACAAAGACATTGACTAAGCAAATATCTTGAAAATGGTAAAAATTGTGATTTGGATATTTATTTCTGCCCTGTAGATCCACTAAACCTTAAGTGGGTTCTGTTGTTACTATGGATACGTTTGTAATTTTACTGTTTAATGTCACGATATTTGACAAACGCGTGACTATTTTATATCAGTAGTGTTTTAGAAGTATGAGTGAGTCTGAGAACGATAATTCTGATAATTGAAGAGGCATGGGAAATAGGATGCTCCTCAATAATTCCGGAGAAATCAAAAAATCGTTCACCCGACGGTCAATGCTTGACTTACCTAAAAGTCCGGAAAATTCAAGCACTGCGGCAGCGACAACTGTGACAACACCGAAATATAAAAGTCCGGTTATGAACACAAGCGCTATGGACGCAACAACGGGGACAATACCAAGGCCAAACCCTACAATATTACCAGACTTTAATCGCGATGTATCAAATCTTTTGAATAGGAGGGATGTTGACATTAAGGATGTAATTATTTTGATACAACAGCTACATGTGCAGTTGTTTAATGCTATCTCTGAACAAAACACAACTACCCAAAATATCCTACAAGAAATGAAGAATTCCCAAAATGCTACTATTTCACAGCTTCAATCTGAAATCTTAGTTCTTAGAGAAGAGGTAGAAAGCCTTAAAGCTGCCAATCATCAAAGTGCAGGCGACAAAAATTCTAACGGTGCAGAAAGTCAAGTTAATATTTTAACAGAGATGCAAGATAGAAGTGCTAGAGAGTCCAATGTGATGTTATACAACATCCTAGAAAGCAGCTCAACGGATAAGCAGTCTAGAATAAACCATGACATCTCAAAAGTAACAGAGGTACTAAACACCATTGGAGTCACCCAGAATCTATCAAGGCTATTAGAATTGGGAAACAAACCACCAATAAAGTTCGTCCAGTCAAAGTGATCTTGCCCAATAAAAACCTAGTACGGTCATGTCTAAGAAACAAACATAGATTAAAGGACACCGGTTTTGGTCTGGGACCAGATTTAACCAAATTGCAAAGAAACCAATATAATAAGCTAAGAGACGAACTGAATTTAAGAAAAGCCTCTGGTGAAGCAAACCTGGTCATCCGATACAAGCTGGGTGTACCAATCATTACCACAGCCCAACCTAAGAATCAGGGTCCCGAACCAAAAAACGATTAAGCTGCTATTTTCAAAACCTTGGCGGAATGAGAACAAAAATTCTAGACATAGGACATGCCATCAATTTGTGCAATTATGATGTTGTGATATTTGTTGAAACTTGGCTGTCCAGTGATATTAATAGCAACGAGATGGGTGTGGGTGATTTTAACATATATAGACTTGATAGAAACAGTAAAACAAGCAAAAAGTTGCGTGGTGGAGGAGTCATGATATGCGTAAGAAAAACATTAAAATCTAGAGCTATTTCTGTAAGTTGTGAGTTAGTTGAACAACTATTCGTATGTGTCCAATCTTTAAACAGTAAATGTATGTTTGGGTCATGTTACATTCCTCCAAAGTCAGATATGTCTCTTTATGTTTCACACTGTGATACGGTGGAGAGTCTTGTTGAGCGATACCCAGATTATAAGTTTATTTTGACTGGCGACTACAATATGCCTGATGCACTCTGGATAAACCCTGGATTGTTGGTCGATTGCTTACCTGACTCTCCAGCTATCGTCGTTTTGGGCAGCTTTTCGTATTTAAATTTGAATCAGATAAATAACATACCAAACCAGCATGGTAAATTTTTAGATCTATTTTTTTCGAATTTTTCAGATGTTAATGTAATATCAGCATATGATAAACTGATGGAGAATGGCTATCACCACATTTCATACTGTATAGGTATACCTTTTGATAACTGTAAAACCCTTAGATATGATGTACAGTATTACGACTTCCGTAATGCTAATATAACTGCTTTAAACGATTTTTTTGCTTCACTGGACTGGGAGACTGTTATCAACACAACGAACGTAAACGAATCGGTTGACCAATTCTATAACCAAGTATACGAGGCTTTTAATGCATTCATTCCCATAAAAATATTCAAAACATGCAACTTTCCCTGCTGGTTCTCTCCCGAACTTAAGGAACTGATATTAGAAAAGAAAAGAGCACATAAACGATTTAAGCAAACAAATAATTCTTATCATCATTATTCTTGTTTTTCTGATCTTCGAACCCAATGTAAGGAATTGCATCAAAATTGCTATAGAATATATATCCAAAAAATAGAAAATGAGCTCCATGAAAGGCCTCGAGTCTTTTGGAAACATGTAAATAATTTAAAAAGGAATAACGACTTTCCAGATGTTATGTACATGGGCGAAAATACAAGCTCAAATGGTCAAGATTCGTGTAATCTATTTGCATCTTTTTTTAAATCGGTTTACTCCAACGAAAATATTTTGACACCACCCAACGGTGTCCAAGAAGTTATTCATATGAATAACATCGATCTGACGCTATCTAACGTTTTTTCAGAGATCTCAAACCTCCCTTCTTCTTTCTCCTCTGGTCCAGATGGAGTGCCACCATTTTTAATAAAAAAATGTGCTTTCACTCTTTCCATTCCAATACTTAAACTTTTTAGGTTGTCCCTTAACCAAGGAGTGTTTCCATCCTTTTGGAAGTATAGCTACATTCAACCGATTTTTAAGTCCGGGGACAGACAAAACATAGAGAATTATAGGGGTGTTAGTTTGCAATCTGCTATGCCAAAGCTTTTGGATAAGTTAGTATCCATTCACTTATCATCTGTTTGTAATAGGATGTAAGTCGAAAATCAACACGGTTTTCGCCCCGGTAGATCAACAATGACCAACCTTGTAGAATATCTTGAGGATTTAAATAATGCTATGGAGAGGGGCGTCCAAACAGATAGTATTTACACAGACTACTCAAAAGCCTTTGACCAGGTCAATCATGACATGTTAGTCACTAAAATGAAACTTATGGGATTTCAAGACCCGGCTCTATCTTGGTTTAATACTTTTTTAAGAAATAGATACCAATGCGTTAGAATAAATAATTACTTATCTGTCCCATTTGAAGTTCCTTCAGGAGTAACACAGGGATCCCACTGTGGACCATGGTTATTTTTACTTTTTACGAACGACCTAAGTAACGGTCTCACATCCCCTCACTTGTCATTTGCTGACGACTTGAAGGTCTACCGAGCAATAAATTCCATCCAAGACTCAGAAGCACTTCAGATGGATATAAACACACTAGCAGAGTGGTCACGCATAAACGGACTACATCTAAATCCTTCAAAATGCTCTGTTATTACATTTTCTTAAAGCAAAAACCTAAGTCGCTCTATCCATGATTTGAACGGCAATGAGTTAACACGAACACATCAGGTGAAAGACCTGGGCGTAATTCTTGATGCGGAGTTAAATTTTAAAGCCCACATTAACGCAATAGTTGGCAAAGCCTTTAAACAGCTTGGATTTATTCTACGCCAAAGTAAAGATTTCTCTCCATATATAATTAGAACATTATTTTTGACTTTTGTAAGACCTTGCGTGGAATACGGATCGATCGTTTGGTCGCCACATTATGCGACACATATTAAATCTATAGAAAGAGTCCAACAAAAGTTTTTTAAATCTTATGCATTTAAGCTAGGTATAGATATTTTCAACTTGGAGTACACCGAAAGATGTAGCCTTTTAAACTTACAATCACTGGAGGGTCGTAGGTATCAGCAGGAGCTGGGTTTTGTCTACAAATTGGTAAATGGTCTGATTGATGCTCCAAATCTCCTTAAATTACTTAATTTTAATGCCCCAGGTCATACCCATAACACTAGAAATGTCTCCCTTTTTCGTTGTCCGTTTCATAGAACAAACTATGGCCTTAACAGCCCCATGTCCAGAATGCAAAAGCGTTTTAATGATAATTGTGATATCTTGCATTTGTCTGCATCCCTGCGAATGTATAAAAATGTTTGTTATACTCTCTATAAGTGAAGCACTTGTTCAGGCCTTTTTGTCTTTTTTATGCTGCGTAGTCTATTGTTATGAGATTATAATGCTGAATTATTATGTATATGTATAATTGTATAAAACTAGTAAGTGTGTTATTACCTATTGTTTGTAAAAATGGTGTTACCGTTGATAAATAAATAAAATAAAATAAAATAAAATAAAATGAAAAGACGTAAAAAGTTTTCAAAAAGTGGTTTGAAGACAATCATGGAAAGAGCTTAAACGAAAAACTCCTGTTGGCATACCTTGTTCAAAGAAAGGTCTTTTTTAGAGTATATTTAGAAAAAAACGAAACATTTTTTAAAAATAGTCTAGTTTTTACAAAATACTGATGTTTCAAGAAAGGATCATATAAAGATGATGCATTTTTTCGACAAATTATATATATTTTACTTACCGTTCAGCTGAACGGTAAGTAAATTACTTACCGTCGCGTTTTTGCTTAGTAACCAGTAAACTTAACCTACCGTTCTAAAACCAAGCACGGTAAATAATACGAAATAGCATGGGCGTACAAAATAGTATATTATTTTATATGGAGGAAAAGTAATACTTTTCAAGGCGCGCTCGTGTTTAACAGCCGAACGGAGTGAGGCTGGTAATAGAGAGCAAGCCATGAAATGTAACTTTTCCTCCAAATAAAATATGCTTTTTTTCTTCAAATGTCGACAAATTAATCCAAAAACGTCTCTTTTTAATAGTAATAATAATTGTTATTAAAGATAAGTGGGTTCGCAAGGCGGCTTAGACCGGTGCGATGTCGGTGAATAGCATTGATTTGTATAGGAGTGGATAAGCAATAAATAGACCAAACATGGCAAATTTACGACCACGAAATGTAAACAAAGAAACTTCAATTTGGACTTGCGCATTAGAAAATTAGTAGGAGCTAGCTGTTGCACCGTGAAGGTAAATAGGCAGGCCCGGACTTCGAAAGTGATTATTTCACCAAATATTCGGTAGAGGAGTCCTGCCGATTGGGAAATGGGCCCCAGTTAGCATAGTGAAACAACCAATAAGGTATAAATAAGTAATACTTATAATAATTACTTACTTGAAATAGGAGATGCCGGGTATTTTGCCTCGAATCGAACTCGAATTATTAACTCAAAACGCCGCGCCGTCAAAACGAAAACACGTCAAAGACAAAAGCCAAGTTCGATCCTGACCGACGCCTGCTGAGACGGCAAGTGTTTTAGTGCGCATGACAAAACAATATCACCTTTGTTTACGTTTTTCCATTTTACGTCGATTTTGTCATGCGCAGAAACCTGTTTTTTCGCCCATAGGTTGCCACTTTTGAGTAGTGCGACAGGCGGCTATTGCTTATCCACTCTTATACAAATCAATGGTGAATAGGCTCAGGTTGTTGCTATAGTAATGTAACATAAAGCTGTCAGTGGACACTGTCAACAATAATTATATATTTAAAATTGCGTTTTCGATTGCATTTTAATTCCGTATTGATAAGCAATTATTGAGTAAGTTCGATTAAATAATAACCAATTTGTTCCTAAATTAGTGATTTTTAGAAATGAAGTCACAAATTGAGTGATAAATACAAATTTTAGTTTAATAATTCTTGAGTTGTTAACGCTTATTTTGATGTTTGTTTGTATTGTATCTATGTTGCTATGACAACACTTTTACCTCCGCCGGCGGAAAAGTGAAAAGTGAAGCTCCGGCGGAGGAAAAACGAAACTTCACTGCCGCCTACACAGTCGAGTAATGACGGATTTACTGACGTTTGAAGAAAAAGGTATTTTACCGTTTTACCGATGCGATATCTTGATCAAAGGTTTTCATGAACCAAAAAGAAAATGGACTAATAGTTTTCGAGATATCGGTCTTCAAATCAGGTTATATTGAGCTCTTGATATGTTTGGCACATCACATTTGCCAGTTGAATTTTAGAGCTGCAAGCCAGTAAAACATTTAAACAAAAATTTTGGGGGGTGAAACATTTAAACAATAAAAGTTTCTGGGTGATATATCACTTTAGCGTCACACGAATTAAAATGTCAGAGGTATACTAATCGTTAGTGCACACAATTGTTTGACAATATATGAAATAAAAATTGCGGATCATGCATTTGTTTTTTAGATATTTGTGTTCAATGTTGGTGTTATTTTTCGTCGCGCCGCGGCAGATTTTGTTGTTCGCGCAGGAATTTGCCTTTCCTAATAGCGTCTACCCACACAAATTTTGAGCCTTGACGCATGCGTACGTGCTAATTCAGATATTTTCAGTTGTTTTTCTTGATTTTGGGCATTGCCTTGGATTAGTTTTGTTTGGTTGCGCCCTCGAATCGAGCGAAGGGCCATGCGTGAAGTGAAATATTAGTCCAATGGTCGAAAATTTGCTGTAGGTAGACGCCTGTCTAAAAGCAAATGAAGCAAAGTGAAAACGTAAGCAAGCACGATTTTACGCGTTATTGCCAAAATGTCAACAGTAATATACCGATAGCAGAGATGGATTATCGAAAAGACCGTTGATTTGAAACAAACAATTAATTTTCCAAAATTTCTATGAGACAAAATTTTGTTTACAATCTGAAAAGACCCAAAGAGCATTGCTCGATGGGTCTTTCATTTGAGATGGTGAAGATACAAGCGCGCGTCGCGCGCTTGTTCGCGATTTCCTGACTTTGGTTAATATAGGGTTAGTCTGGATTAGTTTTGGTTTGTTTGGATTGGCTTTGGTTAGTTTGGGTTAGTTTAGGTTGGTTTTGGTTACTTTGGGTTAGTGTTGGTTAGTTTGGGTTGGCTTTGCTTAGTTTGAGATAGTGAGGAGACAAGCGCGCGTATTTCCTTACTTTGGTTAATTTAAGGTTAGTCTGGCTTAGTTTTGGTTTATTTGAGTTGGCTTTGGTTAGTTTGGGTTTGTCTGGGTTGGTTTTGATTACTTTGGGTTAGTGTTGGTTAGTTTGGGTTAGTCTGGGTTGGTTTTGCTTAGTTTGAGATAGTGAAAGACAAGCGCGCGTAGCGTGCTTGTTTGCCCGCTTATTTCCTTACGTTGGTTAATTTAAGGCTAGTGTGGGTTAGTTTTAGTTTGTTTGCATTGGCTTTGGTTATTTTGGGTTAGTCTGGGTTGGTTTCGGTTACTTTGGGTTAGTACTGGTTAGTTTGGGTTAGTTTTGCTTAGTTTGAGATAGTGAAAAGACAGGCGCGAGTAGCGCGCTTGTTTGCGCCCTTATTTCTTTACTTTGTTTAATTTAGGGTAAGTCTGGGTTAGTTTTGGTTTGTTTAGCTTGGCTTTGGTTAGTTTGGGTTTGTCTGAATTGGTTTTGGTTACTTTGGGTTAGTGTTGGTTAGTTTGGGTTGGTTTTGCTTAGTTCGAGATAGTAAAGAGACGTGCGCTTATTTCCTTACTTTGGTTAATTTAGGAGTCTGGGTTAGTTTTGGTTTGTTTGGGTTGGCTGTGATTGGTTTGGGTTAGTCTGGGTTTGGTTTGGTTATTTTCGGTTAGCTGTAGATTGGCAAGCTTCTATTCTACTTTTTGAAACATGTGGGATTTTTTTTTTTCAATTTTTGGCGTCAAAAGTGCTTTGCGCAATATGTAACGTGTCACAAAGCACTTCTAATACCGTCTAATACACGTTACACGAAAATAAATTGCAAAATTCGAAAAGGGCGCTAAGAAAAAATGTACCCTTTTCTACGTTATCTACAAGGTTAATTTGGGTGTTTTTTGTCTGGTTGAGCCCCCGTAGCGAGCGAAGAACGAAATATTAGAACAACACTGAGCTGCTGTCAAATGCGCAGGTATGAAGGTCGAAAATTTCGTATAGGTAGATGTGAGTGTTCCGAAAGTTTCATATTTTTTAGGTTAGAAATGGTACTATTTATTAATAAAAAAGATCCTCCGTTCGCACTTTTTTTATAAAGAATCGCTCTCTCTAACATAGAAAATGTTCTTATTTTTACCAAAAACTTCTTAATTTGTGTGACGCTAAAGTGTTATGGACCCAGTTTCTGTTTTACTAAATGCGATATTACACTAAAACTAATAGGTGTTGATAACTAGTTAATTAATAATGTTTTAACAATATATTCTATAAAGCTAGATTGACATTGAAATATCTTTATATAACTCAACTAATCCAAACTCATTTTAAGAATAATACATACTTCTTGTATGCAGCGGCCATAGTTTAGGTTTTTAAAAAGAGTACGAAAACTGTTGCAATATACGGTCTGACTCTCTATTATGGAATAAACCCTGTACTCAAACATAATTTTAAAAGACGTTTAGAATCTTCCTTTCTGCATATTTCGATAAAAAAAATATTTATTAGTGTTCTAAAAATTGATATAATGCAGAAGTTATCTGATGAACACAAGCAAGGGCGATTGGAATATTGTCGCTTTATAATAAATTTATTACAGAACTATGCAGATTTATTTAATAATATTCTTTGGACAGATGAAAGTTCTTGCAATACAGCATCGGTTCCACATCTCAAAATTACACATTTTTGGGCATCATTAAATCTTTTTTTAGATATTGAAATTATGCGATCTGGACGGGTATCGATAAATGTTTGGTGTGGTATGATTCGTAATAAGATTATTGGCACAATCTTCTTCGAGGGATCATTGAACGGACACCGATATCACGAACTTCTCACCAACGAGATTGATGAAATCGTCGCCAACTTTCCCCTAAATGTAACAAGACATTTTTTATGGCAGCAGAATGGTACAACGAGTCATAGTATTCTATTGTTCAGTGCGGCTGAATGATATTATTGAACAAATGAAATTTTATATACCAAACCAGATATTTTTTTTAAATAATGAAAGACTCGATTTTATTGCACATGTCATAAAGCGATGGAAAGCAGGCGACCGCTTGTGCATTCAAATGGACGGAGGACACTTTGAGCACCTGTTAAAATAACTTAGCAATAAATTATTACTGTTTATTGATTAAAATTATTTCGAAAGGTGTTGGTACTAGGAGCTGTATTTACCTCTCGATGACGCCATCTATATTCTTGATGTGCGTCATACTTGCCCCATCATTCATAGGAAATAAACTGACATTATCATCCGTTTGTCAGAGAGACTATAATAACCATGACAATTATTTAAAATTAATAGGTTACTAAAATGTTAGTTATTGAAAAAAGTAGATCAGATTTCATTTTATTATGGTTTAGGAAAAATACTAAGTTTGCTAATTTATACTTCTTCTAAAACCAATATTAAGTGGTCAAAATATAAATGCGTTGTTTAAATTTGTGTAACATAACGTATTTTTAGATAATCGAAATAAGTTCAGGTTCGCAGGTAGAAATACTAGATTTGTCATAAAAAAATGTCATATTATAATAATGTTAATGTCAGTAATAGTATATTATGATATAAGTGTATAAGACAGCCTTTAAAGCACGTGCGACATATTTCAAAACACGGCGCGCAGCGGAGTGTTTTGTAAGTCGCAAAGGTTTTATAGGCCTCTTATACACGTATATCATACGCTATTTTTTATTACGAATGCATCATAATCTCAAAAATGTTTAAAATATTAAACTTCAGGGATATATTGACGGATATATGAATCTGTCACATTTGACATGATCAAATGTTTCCATAGAAACCTCTAAAAGGGTAGGCGCATCATAAACATCATTTTAAGCACGCTGCAGCGTGCGATAATCGTTGATTATGATGCATGCGTAATAAAAAATTCAATAACAAGTAATCAGTTTTTTGGTAGTTTTTTGGTCGTAATCGAGAGTTTCTGTATCCGAAGATTGCAGCTTGGATGTTCGGAAATTAGATTTGTACTTTGACTGTGCCGTATTTGTGGTATAACCCATGCAGAAGCACAACAGAGAGTAAAGGTGACAGACATTTGGTGTTTTCCTTAATACATCTTTATTCCCAAGGAGTCGAGGCCCCTTTAGACGGGTAGTTTTCTGGGGCGCGACATAAATAGTGGCGACCGTGACAGGACAGTAGTTGTGCGTTTCTGTAGAAGTGTTAGTTTTTCGGTCAGCAAAAAGATCTAATCGCTTTAAAGACAATTTTAAACGTTGTTTCATTACGGGACTTATCAAGCCAAAGTGTTAGTTAACGCCGCCAAGGACACTTTGGTTAAATTTTGAGACTCTTGTAATTTTACCAAGGGGTTATAACGTTCAATTTGAATACTATCTTATTGCCGTTTTTAACGTGTGTGGTTCTGAACCAGGTGGTCATACAGATTAAGCATTTAGAATCCAAAAAAAGCCGAAACATGTTGCGCTCATTGTTTACAAAAAATGCCAAAGAGTTGGAGAAAATGTTCACGGACAGGAGAGAACCAGAAGACATGAAGGTATGCTGGGACTTGCTGGATGACAAATCAATGAAGTTAAACATTCTGGATGCACAAATATACAACATGATGCTAAAGGAAGCCAGTGAGGATGAATTGTTAGCGGAGATGGAGACGAACGAGACATATAAAAAAAGGTATGTGACCCTTAATCAGAAACTAAATTCATGGATGGAGAGCAATGATGTAAATAGGTCTGAGCAGGCATCTGAGAGAATTAAAGGAACTTAATATTGTGCTTAGTGATTGTCATGATGCAGCCCCGATAGAGATGTTAATTGGTGCTGATGTTGCAGGAAATTGTATACTGGACTCAGGCATGTTTTGAAATGTGGATTGGTTGCCATAGAAACATTGTTGGGATGGACCCTAATGGGTAGAATACCGCTGGATACCCCTCAGAAGAAGGCAATAACTGCCATTTCCTTCTCACTTTCACAGTTATGGTGGCTGGACATTTTAGGTATAACAGATCCAGCTGAGTAAAAATCACGTGACCAGTTGGCATTCGAGGCAGGTATAAATGAATCAGAGCACTTAAGCTTTCACACTTTTGTTGATGCGAGTCAGCACGCTTATAAGAAGCATGCGTGATAATCAAACTTCTGCACACCTGGTGGCTGCAAAAAGTCAAGTTGCACCGATTCGCAAGATGGCCATTCCGAGATTAGAATTGATGGCTGCTCTGATTGGTTCCAGGTTGTGTACCTCAGTGAAAAAGGGTTTAGAAGTAGAGGTCGATTGTTTCTTTTGGACTGACTCATCCACTGTGCTCTCCTGGATTACGGGAAACGAAGTTTGGAAACCCTTCGTATATAATCGCGTTTCAGAAATAAGGAAATATACATCTGTTAACAAATGGAGCCATTAACTGAAAGTTAGTGACGTCATTGCTCAGTACCGATACTATGAGCATGTCTTCTGAAAATTGGCTTCTCTAAGTAAATGTCTACGCATGGTTGCATGGATTTTCAGATTTTTACATAACATACGTAACCCACAAAATAAGTATAGAGGAGAACTAACGAGATAAATAAGGCTGAAGTTTTTACTTTGAAGCTAGTGCAAAAAGAAAGCTTCCAAGGAAAAGAAGACAAGAAATTTGCGACGTTAAATACATTCACGGATCAGGATGGGATCATTCGTCTGAAGACAAGAATAAGTTCCAGAGACAATATCGAGCATTTTCGATTCCCAGCTTTGTTGCCCGCAAAACACCCAATAGTGACGAACCTTATTTTTGACACTCATGAGAAAAACTTTCATGTTGGGATTCAAGCACTTAACTGTATTTTGCGCGAAACCTTTTGGATTTTAGGGGGAAGGCACCCCATCACGTCTGTAATATCCAGGTGTACAGTGTGTAAGATATACAGTAGCAAATCGTTCAGTGCGGGTAGTGCGGGAGTGCAAACCAAAAGCAGAGTACCCGTTCCGTTTAACAGTGTTGGAGTAAGTGGGGTTAGTCGTAGGGGGTCAGTCGTAGTGGACGACCCACCAAGAAGCCGAGACGTTTTCTAGAATAAGTAAACTTTGTATGTTAAATGTAGAAATTGCTAATTTATACATATGTTAATATTTTGTCGTGTTCTTAAAATTTAATGTCTCTTAACAAACGGGTAGTTGTGAGACACCCGGCTATATGCTGAAAATGTCTCAGGTGGGAGGATGTCAGAGCCCAATGCGTTGTTTAAATTTGTGTAACATAACGTATTTTTAGATAATCGAAATAAGTTCAGGTCCGCAGGTAGAAATACTAGATTTGTCATAAAAAAAATGTCATATTATAATAATGTTAATGTAAGTAAAATTCTATAACAAGTAATCAGTTTTTTGGTAATTTTTGGTCGTGATCGAGAGTTTCTGTATAAGATTGCAGGTTGGATGTTTGGAAATTAGATTTGTACTTTTACTGTGCCGTATTTGTGGTATAGCCCCTGCAGGACCACAACAGAGAGTAAAGGTGACATTTGGTGTTTTCCCTAGTACACCTTTATTCCCAAGGAGTTGAGGCCCCTTTAGACGGTTAGGTTTCTGGGGCGCGGCAAACTGTTCATTTCAGCATCTGTGCAACTATTACTTAATAAAAACCCACCGGAGTTAAAAGAATCCTGATATGCCAGTAATATCCCATAGCATATGCCAGCAATATCCCAAAGCATACGTGTAAGCAAAATTGAAAAGCGCTTTCGTGGAAATGGTCATATGAGGAATACGATAACTCATCTTAAGTGCATTGAGCGATTATGATGCTGTCGAATTAATATTAAGCTAAACTATTGAGAGAAACCGGTAGTTTAGGTTAGTTTGAGTTAAGATATTTGAAATCCAAAAGTTTCAACCTTACAAGCTACAGATGCTAACAATTGAACAATAGATAGATATTTGAAACTTTTCGGAGAGCTTATGTCTAATTTAGTCACACTATTTTCCGATCACCTTTAAGCATATATAATGAACCGGAATAACTGTTTTCAACAAGTTGGCATGCCATGGAAATTTGAAATACTGTATTTATTAGTGTCATCAATAAGCAATCTCAGATACGTCAAGATATAACACCGATCATAAAAGTAAACACATCCAAAGGATACAATAATTCATAAAACCGATTTTTTAAAAGTTTTGTATAAAATCTCTACGATGACACATATTAAATTTCACATTTAAAAATTCATTACCAGCGGAGAAAGCCCGTTGCAGTAGAAATCTTTTTATTGATCTGGTAGAAATTGTCTCTTCCAAACCTCTTATGTGGTCCACAAGTCCATTAAATAGCGGTGCAGTATTACATGAACTAATGCACTTTCATTATTTGGTATTCTGTTGTAATATTATCCTTATCTCTAGTGTCATAGTAGTGACAATAAGAACACAGACTATATCTACAAAAGTTTTCCTTCACAAAGCTTAGATACCTTAAGATTTTGTTGCAAATGTATTATACATCAACCGTAGACCCCGCCCAGTTTTCTTTAGGGACCCGAAGTAAAATTTTCAATATTGCCTGCCACGCATTATCAAAAAAGCAATTAAAATTGATTGAACACACGCCTTGTGAAAAGTACAATTTTCAAGAGTAGATATTAGTGTGTTTTTACCGAATCTGTCCATTATGTAGTTGCGTTTTAGATATCCGGAAGCACTTAAACACTAGGGTATCGTATGGAATTGGTCAATAAAAATGCATCTCACCAATAGTAAGTGGAGTATCTATATCGATAAATTAGTAGTTATGAGAAAACAATGGAAGTAATCTCAATAACTTTGTGGAGGAATTTTCATAACAGTGGCAAAACGAAATCAAATAACGCACACAATGCTAACTTAAGCTAGAAAAAAAAAACTACTCAGCTCTATTCGAAAGCGATGTAAGATGTAACATATGGACCACAATTCGAAGTTGCTTTTAGCCAGAATATTTAGCCGCTACTGCCAGCGATTTCGACACTGAATCTACAACGAGTGGTGGGATAGTTGTATATTTGTAAATAAGGTTAGTACAGGTATTAAAATCTATACTGAACTGTTGAATATTATACACCTGAGGCCTCTTCTCTTCATGAAACTACTACTAAATTCGGCCTTAAATATTGCAATTTTTGAAGTGAAACTTCTTAGGCGGCGACTCGATAATTAAACGATAATTGAGAGTGATATTTCAAGGACGCGTTACATTTAAGAACATTTCGTTCTGCTTACGTTGTTGCACGCCTAATTTTTCATTTATGCGCCGACGATCTAAATCTTCATTTAGCAGCAAAAATTGTTCCCTTTTTACTAATATTTTTCTATCCAGCGCCAAATTATGAACGGTTTTTTCGAATTGCCTATTATTCTATAAAATATTTCTTTAATATATAATATATTCATAGGGGATGTGGTAAATCTTTATTTCTTGAAGAATCTTATTGTGCACGAATGGTGAGGATGATATACATAGCAGTGGCGACTCGTCGTATAAAGCAACTGAGGCTAAACCTCACATGTATAAATTACAATATAAAATTTTCAAGTAATGTTTATTAATATTAAAAATATAAAACGTTTTTTGAGTAATTTCCAATCGTAAAAGTATGAAAATACACTCAAAATATTATCTTTTACACGCTCAAATCGTTGCCCGACCGCATCTGTAGTAAGCCCAGAAATTTTTGCTTCATACGCGTCATGCATTGCCGGTAGGGTACTACGCTCCCCACCCGTTCAGTTGCACAAGACGGGACTTTAAATCAGCGAATTTTAGGAATCGTATGAGGTGCATAAATTTGTGATTGTATGCTTCTATGGGTATTATTTTTAGCAGTAGCTTGCATGTTGCCTTTGTTTTTGAACAAGGACTTTCTGTTTTAAGAACATAAAAAACAATCGAGAAATGATTGATAAATAAATGTTTCCATTGTTTTATGGTGTATTATAAAATTTAAGACCCAACAATCAAAATAAAGAATAGATAGGTACTACAATCCTTTGTTTCTTAGTATTAGGGGTAGGTGTCTATTTGAAAACTTGGCAACGTTTTCATGTCAACTTGCTCAACTCATCTCTTTTCTCTTTACTTCTTGGAGAGGCAAGCCAGGTGTCAGGTCGTCAGATGCTTATTCCTAATTAAAATTAGATCACGTCGATCAGGACCCGACCGTTACGAATGAATTGGCGCGGCGTGTCTATCAATGGGTGGTTGATTTGTTTTGTTTGTGATTTTAGATTTTCAATGGGCATTTTCAGGTTTTAAAAACTAATAATTAATACTGTTGTTTTGTATGGTTGTGTTGTTAATACGGAGGGCTGATTTGTGTTTTATTTTAATAGTGCAGTATTGCCATACCCGAGGCTCATATCTATTACCAAGGTTTTGTTTATTAAAATTATTTCTTGTTCTCGGTAGTTATGTTTTACGGTTTTGTTTTCTTATGCCTATTTCTAGGTATTTTAATTTTAAAATTGTAAGATTAAAACTGGGGTTGAAATGAATCCCTCTCACAATATTCTATTGTATTTGCTTGAAACCCCTTTCTCGCGACGAGTGGAAAAGCGGCAAATTTTGGAGAGTCGACCAACGCAAAAATTTTTCGACTGCGGCCCATTTGCCTCCGGCAGCCTTTAACCTCACCTGATGGTAAAGCCGCGAGCCGCCACTGCTACATAGGCATGGAAACTTGAAAACCACCAAGGTGGGTGGGACAAGGCGCAACTTTATTTGAAAGCGTAGATGAATTGGCATAGAACAATGATATTTTCGAAATAATCGAAATTAAAACATGCACTAGAATCCAAAAATGGTCTTCTACATAAAGCACATGTATGAATTATGAAATGCTGTACCTTCACCATTGTTTGTGTCCATTCCCTTTACCCTATTTTTTCCAATAACAAAATTTTCCATTACACATATAGGTACTTTAGTAATCAGAAGAAAATGGACATTTTTAATAAAACAAACCGGTAACTTTGTTTTATTAATCCTTGGTACGGTACTGTATAATCAAAGTTTAAATTGCGTCTCATTTAATGCCATTCATCCCTTAAATTATATATACTCCTATCCCCTGGTTAATCAGTGCTGATGAGAAAATATAAATGCACTCCGTTCGTGCCAGAAAAATCGCCTTAGACTTCAATACTCAGAAATTATTTTCCAGTCTAGCGGGCTTCCTAACTTAATTCATATGCAAAGCGGAAAACTAGCTTAAACGCCCTCCTGTCGACGAAAGGAATAAAGAGGATCATTCTCCTAGCTAGAATAATATCTATTTTTAACGAATGATATACAGAGAAGATTGAATATTTCTCTAGTAGGTAAGTGCATACAAACTTTGCTAAATTCTGAAAAGCAGAAAATTAAAAATATAGTCCGCTGAACCATTATTCAACGAATGCATGAAGTATTGCTTCTTTAAATATAAACTGCTGGCCATTTGGCCAAAATTTAAAACTAAATATTTTCTTAACCAGGCATGATATCGACCTAGGGTTTTAAATGATTAATAGACTTATCCCTTAAGAAAAACTATCCCATGTTGGATTTTTTTCAAACTGTCAAAAAATATTATATACAGGGTGTGAAAGAAGACGCTGACTTTTGCTCCAATTTCAATAGCACGTAACTTTTAAAATAATTTTTTTTAACTTTGCCACTGTACGTCAATTGAATCACTGGTTCATACCAAAGAAATCAGTTTGTCAAATTTTTGAGATCTGCAATATTTTCAGAGATTTTTTTTGTAAAAACCTTGATTTTTTCATATTTTTGGTAGCTAGACCCACCCCACTGTGCGTTATATCGTGCACATTTTATAAGTGATTATCATTATACCTTACGAAAAGCTTTTTTATGTTCAGTAAAAAAATTGTACCTAAATGTTGTGATGTGCAGTGGCGTATTTATAATCACTTATACTATGGTTTATTAGTATCTCACTTTTTTCCCGATTGTTTTGTATTAGAAAGTACTCGCCTCTAGATTTAGCAACTTTTATCCTTATTTTTTATTTTTTAATATTGCACTGTATCTACATTATAATTTACAGTGTCTAAAAAAATTTTAAAAAGTTATAATTTTTTAATTTAACTTTTGGAAAAAATTTATTTATTTATTTCTAATACAGCACTATTCCTAAAATCAAACTTGTTTTGAAAACCCTTAAAATTAAATATCACTAGTTTGATGTGTTTGATTTTGCGAGCGAGTGCTTTCCAATACAAAACAATCGTGAAAAATTGTGAGATACTCATAAACCATAGACATATAGTGATTATAAGTACGCCACTGCACATCATAACATTTAGGTACAATTTTTTTTACTGAACATAAACAAGCTTCTCGGAAGGTATAATAATCACTTACAAAGTTTGCAGGATACAACGCACAGTGTGGTCTAACTAACAAAAAGTTGAAAAAAACAAGGTTTTACAAAAACATTGATATCTCTTAAAATATATCAGATATCAGAAATTTGACACGCTACTTTCTTTGCTATGAACCAGTGATTCAATTGATGTACAGTGACAAAATTTAAAAAAATTATTATGAAAGTTACATGCTATTGAATTTGGAGCAAAAATCACCGCCTTCTTTGACACCCTGTATATAAAAAATTTTGACATTTTAAAAAAATCCAATATTGGAAAGTTTCTCTTAAGGGACAAATCTATTAACCATTAAAAACCACAGATCGATACCGTATCTGGTTAAGAACATATTTCGTTTATAAAGTAATATTTAAAAAAAATATTGGAAAATCGCCAGAATAGTTTTGAAAATATTCACGTGTAATTTATAAGCATCCAGTTTCATAATAATATTTAAATATAACTGCAAATAAAAGCTACTGAAAACATAATCTTTATCGTTATTATTATTTTGTGTCAATAAATAATCTCAACTACACGCTAGTATATCGTTTTTATTTAGATGCTCCGAATTGTTGCTACCTATTGTTCGTATCGTCATAATGTAATGAACGAATAGAAAATAATAACTATTAGCTGTCAGTGCATTTCGACAAAAATAGTCGCTACATCGTACGAGATCTATTCACTTAATGCTCCAGAAGAGACTAGCCTGGCCGCTGCTATCACCCGATTTGAAACCTACAGGATGTGGCTGGGATTTATCATGCAATGCTATTAGGCGAAGACAAATCATTCCAAAAGTCATAAGAGCTGGACGGCGTAATCACCGGATATGAAATCTAAAGAACACGTTTGGGACTATGTACCCAGGATTTTGATAGCAGAAATAGATTTCCCATAAACAACTACGGTACATGTATTGGCTGTGGCCACACTGAGAGCATTTCCACGTTTGATTTGGGCTAGTTTGATAATCCATGGACTGTGCCTGCAACATATCATGTGAACGGAAACGTTAGATATTTTTATTTAAGAGATCAAAAACATTAATAATTAATGAAATAATGCATCCTCACAGAACAAGATTGAATGCAAATATTACCAAGTGCATTTTTGCTAATTGTAGCTACCTAAACCTAATTTCAGCAATATATAAAATTGATGCAAAATGATGTATGGATCTTTGCATTTACTATCAAGCGGAAAAACATAAAATTGGTATAATTACAGTTTTATTACAAATATTTGCTGTTTTTTCCGCAAACAAGTGCAAGTGTTTATAAATTCTGGTGACTAATGTAAAATTACATTACATTAAATAAAGTCCTGTAATATTGCAATGTTACTGATCATTGCCGATGACATGATTGATCTTATTCGTGAATTTCTAATCGATTTTTATTCAATATTACTGTCAGTGCTTCGTCCAAAATGATGCAGCATTAAAATAGGAGCCAATAAGTCAAGTAAAATTAAGTTATTAATGTTTAGCTACAGAAGCAAATTTTTTAGAAACCGATTATTTCTTTTATAGTTTCCATTACAGTCAGGAATACTACACTTTTCAAGCATAATTACACTAAGTATCATTTACGACAAAACTAGCAAAAAACGAAAGAAAAACATATAATTGAACACAAACAAACACTTATAAACAGTGCTGTACCAACACCCACTCAATATTGTTGGCTGTGCACAGATGACAAAAGCAACAAGTCTTTAAGTCCGAAATATATAGTTTTACGTATTTAAAAACACACCTAACAATATAAATTGTATACCTAAATATACAACGAAATATTAGGATCAAATTTCACGCACTTACAAGCACATAATTAGTACAGATTTCAGAAAAATGCAAAAAATAACACTAATTATGGATTACCGCAGCCATTATACTAACCCAAGCTAATAGTTTGTTTTTTGCGCTAGTGACGGCTCTATAAGGAAACTACAGTAGACTCTTGATAATTGGCGGAACTAGTGGTACTGCTAAATATTGAGGTCGGTAAATTATCCGTCGAGTATATGTATGACTTTAAAGAAGCAGGGTTTCTATCTATATTTTATAGGTATAGATACATAATATGTATAATGTATTTAATACATATGCATGTATGTTGTATTTAGAGAGATAGTTAGCAATTTAAAATGTACTTATTTATTGTTCCCATTTCGAGAATTTGTACACACCGCGAGCGGCGCCGGCGGCGGCGGCGGCCACGGCGGCCACCAATGTTCCGGCGTCGCCGATCATCGAGCGGCAGATTATCGAGAGTCCACTGTATTACTTTAGGGAAGTGCACGAACAAGGTAGTAGTATTAGATAATTAAATAAATAAATTACGAAATAGCACATTCACATTATATAAAGAGGATAGAACATCTTATGGAAATATGTTTTTTCACAATATTGGAGAAGCTGTAAGGTAAGGAATACATTCTTTATATACGGGCATCCTAATATTCCCTACTATCTTAGTAGTCTGGCAACGTTGCAACCAATTGCGCCTCAATTTCCACCGGCAAGCCCCCTTCCTACTACTTCGCTCCAAATAACAAAGGCCTACATCCATGACGTCACGATCTAAAATTTTGTGAGCACTTAATCCTTTTGTAGAGGTGATGGCCTATCAGCATAAAAAAGAACGCAACATAAATATTATCAGCGCTCACATAGTATTATCGAATAGCCTCTAAATAGCTATATATGGATATACTTTCCAACAAGACACCCTATATAATATGCATACACGGATTTTGTATACATATTATCAAATTATGTTCTTAGAGTAGAACATGCGATATGCAATATTTTTCCTCGACATATCTTCCAGTTCAGTTAAGTTTTCCAGACGTTCAGACAAGACAAACGCGGCGCCGACATGTGATGATTAAATGTGTCACCCTAATTGCTTTTTACGGTAGTTTCACCATGTGAACGGGCCGTTGCACAATTTTTATTAAAGAAATGGTCTCATGACTTATTCGAAATGATTTTAATGTAGATACAGTGTTTTTAGGTATATTTATCAGAATCTACAGTAAATATAAGAAACGAGAGATTAATTAAAAATATTAAAATTGAACCCTAAATTTAATCAAGCAACAAAGAATGTATAATTATGATTTAGCAGCTTTATTAATAGCTGTAACAAGGTTTCCAGACCACCAGTTCCTCTGCAAAGCCGTAACAGTTGATTGGGCTGGTATTTTTTTCTGAAAAAGCCTCACCCCACGCAAAACTTAATTATGAGCACATTTTTAATATACAAGAAAATTTATTTTACGACGCATTGACTGTAATAGCATACAGCTGCTGTTTCTGATTATTCTTAAATGCTGCATAATAGTTTTTCTTGCGTTCAATAAACACATCACTGCCTTCCTCCTCCAAGGTGTTTATTATTACAAAACTGTTATTTTAAGAACCAATCGCAGATTGGTTAAAAAAGTTGTCCTTTTTTTTCTCTTTTTAGTCAGCTCAACTCAACTCAAATATGCTTTAAAACAGAGCTTCATCCACAATACCGAAACAGAATTTTTGCACTCGACGCGCGTTTCGCTAACCATGTTAGCATCATCAGGAGATGATTAAGACTTAATCTTAAACTTAAGTCTTAATCATCTCCTGATGATGCTAACATGGTTAGCGAAACGCGCGTCGAGTGCAAAAATTCTGTTTCGGTATTGTGGATAAAGCTCTGTTTTAGTGCATGTTGCCGAAGGTTCCAAACCCCAACATAGTTAAATATGCTTTATTGCCAGAAGTACATAAAAGTCTCATTGACAAAGCTGAAATAAAAGCCCAGCAGCTAAATAAATCATTATTAAAAGTATTCAGTAAGCTTAACTAAAATGGGTCATTAATTGCAAAAAGCAGACATTGAGGTGCAAAAAAAGTAAAACGTGAAATACAGTAGATAAAACTAGAAATAGTTAGACTCTATTTTCACCATAATACACATATGCCATCAAAAATAGTTAAAACGCAATAATTTAAAAATTGCATAAAAAATAAAATGAGTTGTGTGTAAGCATTAAATTAATTGGCTTTTCTTCGAGAGTTGTTGGTTCATCCTCTGCTTCATCAGTGGGAATGTAATCGTTATCCCCATCATCATGAGCAAAATCTTAATTTCCTGATGTTGAGAAACTACTTGATGAAGTACCTAATGAACTTGAATTACTTGACGAACTTGAAATTGATTGATGAACTTATCGAACTCGAGCTAGGACATTTTGAAATTTTTATTTGATAAATTTCTGTCTAATTTGGAATGAGCAAAGAACCACATGATGACTAAGCTTTAGAAGTAACAATAGCAGAACTTAAAAATATTAGAAGATAGGTATGTAATCTTTCAATTTAACATTTTGGTTTAAACACTAACCTTGATCATAAGATGACGCATTAGTTTCCGGCGCTAAACAAAAAAATGCATCAGTAAATGCTTCAAAAATATTAGTTTGCAGTGAATACAACTTTATCATAGAATGGCATGGCGAAAAGTGTTATGTTACTGAATATTTTTTACCCAAGCTATTTGTATTTTCCTTTTCTTCATGAACTTGTACAGATTCTGCCTGTTTATGGGGGAATGGAGGTGTATATGATGGTAGTGTTTTGTAAAATATACAAGCACCTGAAAAACTCTTCTATATAGTATAAGTGAATATTAAATTGCGCACTTAGGTCCTAACATTCACATTAAACATGAGATCACGAGTTAACTGAAAATTCTGGTGTAAAGCAAATACGTGCTTTAGTAGATGCTTCAACAAATTTTATAGTAATTTCTGCGACATCAATGGGTTCAAAAGGTTCTATAGTGAAAAACACTTTATCGTGAAATGGTGAACTGTTATAAAGTTACTGGCGGGTATTTGTGCTTTGATTTTCCTTCTGCTCGGGGCCAGGGCCATTATTTTATCTCATCTTGATAAATTATCAAAACGTAATATCCTGTTTTTTGGCAGATCTAAAAAAATATGTAATAATTATCTACAGACTGTTCTAAATCTCTTAAATTATAGTGACTTTATAATATGTTTTATTGAAATAAAGTGCGTTTATTTTGTTAAATGCTTAGAGGAAATGAAAATGTTAATCAAAATGGCCTGTTTTGTGCGATTATTTTAAATAATTGTATTAATGTCTCGTATATTTAAGTTTTTGAACGTTTCTGATATCACCTGTCATTTGTACCTACGATATTTGTGCTTTAATTTTCTTGCTGCTCGGAGGCCCGGGCCATTATTTTATCTCGTCTTGATAAATTAGCAAATGTAATATCTTTCTCTTTTTGGCTTATCTAAAAAATGATATAATATTTATCTACAGACTGTTTAAAACCTTTAGATCATAGGCATTTTATCATATTTTTTTATTGGATTGAATTTAGTTTATTTTGTTAAATGCTTTGAGGTAATAAAAATATCAACCAAAATGGCCTGCTTTATGTGATTTATTTAAATAAATATATTAGTGCCTGGTAGGATATTTGAGTTTTTTTAACGTTTCTAATATCATCTATCATTCGTACCTACGGTATTTGTGCTTTAATTTTCTTTCTGCTCAGACGCCAGGGCCATTATTTTACCTTGTTTTGATAAATTATCATAATGTAATATCTTTTTTTTTTTGGCATATATAAAAAATATATAAAAATTACCTACAGGCTGTTCTAAACCTCTTAAATCATAGTGATTTTATAATATTTTTTATTGAAATAAAGTTCGTTTATTTTGTTAAATTCTTTGTGGAAATAAAATTAATAATGAATTTGGTCCACTTTGTGCGATTTTTTTAAATATATATTTTAATGTCTTGTATATTTAAGTTTTTTAACGTTTCTATCATCTGTCATTCGTGCCTACGCTATTTGTGCTTTATCTTTCTTTGTGCTCAGAGGCCCGGACGATTATTTTATCTCGTCTTGATAAATTATATAATAATTATCTACAGACTATTCAAAACCTCTTTAACCATAGTCATTTTATATAATTTTTTTATTGAAATGAAGTTAGTTTATTTTGTTAAATGCTTTGAGGAAATAAAAATATTAACCAAAATGGCCTGCTTTATGTAATTTTTGTTTTAAATAAATATATTATTGTTTCATATATTTCAGTTTTTTGAACGCTTCTGATATCATCTATCTTCCGTACTTACGATATTTGTGCTTTCATTTTCTATCTGCTCGGGGGCGTTTATTTTATCTCGTCTTGACAAATTATCAAAATGTAATATATTTTTATTTTTGGCATATCTACAAAAATATATAAATATCACGTATATAAACAGACCGTTTAAAAGCTCTTAAATCATAAGCATTTTATAAGATATTTTTATTGATATTAAGTTAGTTTATTTTGTTAAATACTTTGAAGAAATAAATTGTTAACCATCGTGACTAAACGAATAATTACACTGATGACATAAGTGAATGACGCACAGAAAAAATATAAATAAAAACTGCCACTAAACAAAATAATGATTTTTTTTTCTTATCAGATAATTAATTATAACCATTTGAAAGTAACGCAATACCGTCACTAGTAGTAGTAGTAGTAGTAGTAGTAAGGGTGGGGGGGGCCGAAGCCCGGTAAGTAGGCCTATAAGTCCCTTTTCACCATCCCCGATCCGCCCTCCCCTACCTGGCTACTTCCAACACCCGGCCCGCACTGTCGACTTCCCCCTTCTGTAGGCGTGCTAATTATCCTGTAGAGGAGAATCAGTTAAGATATCTTCCATGATGAACCTGTCAATCATTTTTTCCATTGTCTTCATTAAAAATGAAGTTAGACTTATATAGGCCTAAAGGACTTGGGATGGGAATAGTCTCTCTTCCCTGGGATGAAGATGACATCCGCTGCTCTCCAAGCTTGTGGAACGTACCCTAGTGCTATGCTGGCCTCGAATACTCTCTTTAAGTAACGGAGTAACGTGTCAAGGCCCACCTGCAGCATCATGGGTATAATTCCATCCGGCCCTCCTGCCTTATATGGACTGAACTCCCCCACTGCCCAAGTCATGGATTCATCGGTCACCACACTGCGGGTAAGGTTCCAGTCCATCTCTGGCTCTGGTTCCTCGTCCCAGTTGGTAGTCTGTACCTCTCCGGGGAAGCGGGCTTTTAGAAGAAGCTCTATCGTTTCCTCTCTGTTCGCCGTCCATTGTTCGCCTGTTTTCAGAGAGCCAATCTTTTTTTGTCTTTCCGAGCCCAGCAGCTTAAGCAGACGCGCTGAGTCCGAGAGAGACTCCATCTCTCCACAGAATTTCCTCCAGCTGTCTCTTTTGCTGCGTCGGACCTCGATTTTAAATTTCCTTCTGGCTTCCAGATACACATCCCAGAGCTCCTGCCGCCCTTCCCTGAAAGCGTGGCGGTGTGATCTTCTCACGTCTTTTTTAAGACGGTCCAGAGTATCACTCCACCAAGGCAGCCTCTTGGCACTCGCTTTCTTAAGTGGGCACGCTTGTTCATAGGAGTCGATGATTACACTGTTTAGCTTTACCACCTCAATTTCTAGTTCTTGTTTTGATGAAATAGCCTGCCCTAAAGTTCCCATGGACATTACCACAATTTCCCTAAATTTGTTCCAGTCTGTTGCCCTCGGAATTCTTTTCAGTGGCTTCTCCATCTTATCCGATCTAATTTCGAATCGGATCATTCTATGATCGGACATAGTTATGTCTCTCCTTACCCTCCAATTGACTACCTTTTCCGCAAATGCTCGAGTTACCACTGTAATATCGATAACCTCCTGACGAAGCAGATTCACAAAAGTTGGTTCCGCATTTACGTTAGCTACTTCAAGGTTTTCCGATACGAAATACTCTAATAAAGCCGTACCTATCGCGTTAGTGTTAGTGCTCCCCCAAACGATATTATGCGCGTCTGCATCACACCCCACGATTAGTGGAAAACCTTTTTAATTACTGTATCCTATTAACCTTATTAATTCTTCCGTTGGGGGAAGTTGCGCGTTATCATACGGAAGATATAAACTACTTATTTATAACTTATGTTTTGTGCCACTCACCATGTATTCCAGCAGGATCACTGTAATGTCCCTGGAGCTTAGTTGTGGTAGCAGAGTTCCCTGCAGCTCCCTGGACATCACGATACATATCCTCGGCCTCTCTTCTCCTTCACACCCGGCCAAGATGGTAAAGCCAGGGGTCCCAAGTCCCCTTATGTTTTCCCTAAAAAAGTAAAGTTCTTGTATTAGTATAATCTCTCCAGATTTTCCAGCCATGATGCTTGCCAATTCAGCACTAGCATTTCGGCTATGCTGGAGATTTATTTGACTTACCCTTAATTGCGCCATGGAGGACACCATGGATAGGGGTAGCCACCTTACTTGGCTATTGCCAGCTTCCTGATGGTTTTGATGTCTCGGCTGAAGTGCCCCGCCCGGTGGGTGCTCTCCGAATGGTTACCCTGTAAACTCGCACAGCGACCAATTCGAAGAACACAATCCACCCGGCCAGCTCTAGTCCAGCCACGACCTCCCTGCTCACCAGGAAGTGAAGGCGCCAACTGCTTGGTTGTCCTTCGGTCTTCAGATACTGCCACTCCTGAACACTCAAGGTGGTGTTCTGGATGGCTAGCATCTCGGTGACGTACTCTATTTTCGGCTGCTCTAGTGTCTTCAAGGTGAAGACAATCTCCACCGGCCATGGGGCGTCCGCCGATTTCACGGCTGCGAAGGACACTTCTCCCTCGGTCAGTGGCTGCCAGGTGTTGAGCAACCAATCCCTGGATTCCTCATCCTCCGTGGTAACCAAAAACCACCCCGCCTCAGTAAGGCCGGAGTTTCGGGAGTGGAGCTCTGCCTTGGTACGCCTCATTCCGTTAATGAGGTGCATCCTCAAGCGGTCCGCCTCTTCTTTGGTTACCTTCCCACCTTGTCTGTTAGACCTGAAAACAACCTGATTGGCTCTCGAGGCCGCCGAACTGCAGGAGCCAGAACTGGGTGGGTCAGTTGGCCTTCCACTTGAACGTCCTGACGTGAAGTGATGTGAAGTAGACCCGCCCTGTTTTGGCTTCTTGTGTTGGCGTTCTGGAGAGGTATCTTTAGAGATCTGCCTTTTTCTCGACGTGCTGTCGCCAGGAGTGCTCTTCCTTGGATGTTTTGGGTAATCATCCTGGGTGGAGGAACCCCCGACTGCAGCCGGAGCTGTAGGCAGAACAATGGGCTTCAGTTTCGCTGCCGCTCGCCTGGCGTCGCGTGCTTTTAGCCCTCTACTACATTCTACACTTTTCTGCATGTATCTTTATGCTGCTGGAAGCTCTGATGCTGCCCACGGGGCCGGGTTTGGGTATTGCCCTCAGGGCGTGGAGAGGCATTGATGGTGGCGGTGGGTGAGCCTGGTTGAGCCGACGGTCCAGCCTGGTTTGCCCTTCTTTCCTCCTTCAAGCGGTCTCTCAGTTCTTTTCTCCTTCTCGTGCGATTACGATTTCTGGCCTGCTTGCGTGCTTCTTTCTGCCGCAGCCTCTCCTCTTTAGCTGCATCTGGTCCCGCCTGGACGAAATTAGGTTCCGGCCCGGTCGACGACTTTCTACACGCATCGGATTCAGAGGTGCTGGCTGGTGACTTTAACAGCTCCTCTTTCTGGATGGAACTCATTTCCATCCAGGGTTCAGGGGTGCTAAGGGTAGGATTCCCTGTGGTGGTTGGCTCTTTTTCCGTTTTTTCCGTTTGACTTTCACTCATTCTGAAATTTAAAGGGGTTAGCGGATTAGTGTTTCTCTGTATTTGCACCTGACTGCGTGTAAGGGGTGTATTTGCGAAAAAAATAAGGTGATGGTATTGAAGGACTAGAGAGAAGCTACTTCACAGACAAGCCGGGCTACGAGTCAGCATGGTCAGGATAGGTCCTTGCAGGATGGTCTGGCAGCCGCGATTATATCCCCCCGACTGCGACTGAAGCAGCCGGGTCCTACATCAGGCGCTACCTGGCACTACTGCAACGATCGAGATTTTACGCCGGATGATAGGACAGCCCCCTACACTAGCTAGGCAAGGGTGGGTCCCTGTACTGTCCGACGGCCTAAGGAAGTGCCTATATAGTTGTTATGTCGCTACCTCTCCAGATGGCTCCATTTGGGTCCCGGCCTGGCCTTCTCGTCGCCGTTACCGGTCAGCAAACCAAACCCTCTCTAGTCCTTGCGTGTGCCCCCTCCTCCTTGACTGGGCTTGGGACCAGCTAGGCAACCGCTGAGACTCTTGCAGTCTCAAAGGAGCGCTTGACTAGGCGAACCGTCACTAAAAATATATGACACATTTTTTTCTCAGATTTTTAATTAAACTAAAAATCTGCATTAAACTTAACTGATGTAAAATGCTATACTGATTCGGACCAGAAGATGACTTCCATCAATTTTTAGACACTGACACTGGAGTAGACGGACAATTACTGTTCTAATGACAGAGTTGCCAGTCGTTTCAAAAATAGTCTTGAAGGCCTGAAGGCTGTAGTGTCAAGATTAACCTATTTCGGATAGTCTCGTTAATGCCTTAATGATTAAACATTATTTTGACATCAAAAACGAAAAATTATTAATTTTCATATAGTGACGCTGCTGGCAAGTTCTCGATGTAGATGTTACATCGGCTGTTACTATGCCATTTGTCTGTTTTATGTCTAACGTATTGTGAGAAATGCAAATATCATCTGTTTAAAGTTTAGATAGACAACTTTTCAGCACAAGCCAGAACAGTTAGCTGCAAACAAATGCTGCCATAATACATTCATGAACTGATAAACTATGCTGAAACTCCCAGTGAAATATTTAATACCCTACAAGCCAGGGCTTGGGGCGCAAAATATTTAGGAGCTTAACGGCTGACCGGCTAAATAACGTAATAAGCAAATCAAAGCAAAGCAAATATAAACCTAATCTTGATTCTGACTGAAATTGATGTGGTACGCTAAAGTTATAGATGTATCAATTTATGTAACAATCTGAAATTTTCTGGACCTGGAAAATTTGTATCAATTTTTCCTCAAATATTACCTGAGATTTTTGATTTTGACAAAACTTTATATATTGAAAAGCTCACTCGTGATTCTGTTAGTGTTATTATGTTGTCTGCCTTTTATCTTGATCAGTTTGAGTTAATAATTTCAAAAAGCAACTACATTCTACACTTTTCTGCATGTATCTTGATTCCATTTGCAAAAATAGATCTTGAATTTACTTTCTCTTTAATATGGCCCTTGTCACATAGAAACGTTTTCTCCCTATAGTGTCTTGAACTACAAAATGATGATTTTGATATTCCTGAATGTCTAATTAAAATAAGGATGCACTTGGACTTAACTGCATTAAACATCAGAGAGAGAAAAGACAGAATGTGACCATACTGAACGTCCGACAAAAAGTAATTACTTCTATCTGCATGTTGGTGCTTCTTACATATTAGTATATATTTTGGTCAGCCATAAAAACATTACCATAGCAAAAGGCGGGAAATTTAAACGTACATTACATTATTACATAATTGTACACTACCCTACTCGCACTTTTACTTTATTTTTTTTAATTATTCAAGAATTTTTAGTTTTTTGTTTGCGTGGTTCTTTATATAGATCTATCTTAAGTATGTCTGTGCGAACACTATTGCCTTAGGAACCAAGTAAATTACAAACAAAAATTGAATCTCCCTCTTTAAAAAAATAAAATAAAAAAATAACCACCCTAGATAATAGATAATTTAGTTATACACTAATCTAGCAATTGATTGGCTACCTTTTTGAGCCTATTTTTATCCGAAATTGCAATTTTGTTACTTTCTAACTCATCGGTTTCCTCATTGTTGCTAGCAATTGGTGGTAACTTTTTGGTATTTTCTCTACTTAAACTTGTTTCTAAATCTATATCATTGCCTATATTTACATTTGAGTCCGAACTTTCTGTCTCTAAACTAAGCTTAGCGGTGCAAATATCAGAATTTGAGCAAATTGGGATTTTAGACAAATTGAAGTAACGAATATTTTCTCAGTTGATTGCAAGGTCTTTTACAGTTGATTTCTAATTCTGTAATATGAACTACTGCCAAGTTTTGTTCTATCTATTCCTAGCCGGTTTGTCAACATGTTTATAATTTTTGACTCATACATCATTTACATGAAAATTTATTAATCTTTTTAGTCTTCTGTTTTATTTAAAATCTACGGAATCAAAGAATTTTGTACTCCTGAATTCAGTTGTTTTATATGTAAATTCTCAAACTGGTTTGCTGCCACTAACCGATATATTCCTAATAACTTCATCAACTGCGGCCAATACAAATTGCCTAGTTTTCATTTTGGAGTACAAAAAAACCTAATTTAGTGGTTTTCACAGCTTTACCAGCCTCATTTTTTCCTCATGTATTCTGGCGCCTTAAGAGAACTTTTACAAGGGTCCCAATTTAAACGTTTTTTTTTATCTATGGCTCAAAGTATGTTGCGCTTATAAAAATCATTTTCCAATTAAACTCTTTTTGCTTATGTTGGAAGCTAATATGTAAAGTGGAATCAAAATTAGTGCTGGCAAAAACCGTGAAAAGTTGAAACCGGTTATTCGGTTTTCTTAACAACCGGTTTCGGATAAAACCGGGTATTCGAATAATAGTGAAAACCGGGTATCCGGATAAACGGTTAATCGGATAGCCGGTTAATCGGATAACCGGTTAATCGGTTAATCGGTTAATACACAGTCATCATAGGCTAAACATAATTTATAATTTGTTCTTAAGCATATTCCCATTAGTTCAGTTTCCCTGCCGATTAGGGCACAATCATTAAATTCTAGTGAACCAAATTTATTCCAGTTTTTGGTCGTTATTGAAATAAACCCCAAGGTAATAATTAAATTAAAAATATTGTTTATTACAAATTACAATCGATATAAATTCTGAGCAGAAAAAATATTACAATTTTTTAAAACTTAAATAAATATAAAGGTATTCTATTAAAGGTAGATAGTATTTTTCAATCGCCCTCTAAAAGCATTTCCAAATATAATCACCGTCCAGTAGGTATGTGGTATGTTACGATTCCAAATACTCAGTTTTTATTTTACTTTATTTTTTTTTTACCATTACTTGAGAACCCGGTGGCCCAGTGCCATGTAACTATATAATCGAATAATCGATTAACCGAGAAACCGGTTATTCGGTTAATCGATTAATCGGTTAAACGAGAAATCGGGTAATCGGTTAACCGAGTATCTGGTTAACCGGTTTCGGTTTTTCGAAAAACCGCGGATAATCCGAAACCGGTTAACCGACTATCCGAAAAACCGTCTTCGGTTGCCAGCCCTAATCGAAATAGCTATTTATTTACAATTCCCTAGATACACAAGCGATTTGTTTCAGAGCATAAATCCCCTTAGGATATAATATCCATGGGAACGTTTTTCCAGTGCATCCATCGGAGCAATTTACAATTATCTGCATTATTTTCTAGTCATTAAAAGTTGCGAATGATAGACAGCCACTGTGTATTTTATACATTTAGTTACATTCATTGGGAAGTAATTCATTTTTTAACATGTTATTTCAAGCATGAAATTGAATAGTGACATTGTCGAAATATTAATTATGAATTTAATATTATAGTGAGGATTGGGAAAAAATCCTGATAGAGAGCAACTTTCAATAGAGTAAATTCGTACCATGTTTTAGTCAAATGGTCCTTACAAAGGGCAAATAGGGGAAAGTTTTGATGGTGTTTTGATATGTGGTTCCTATATGTTTTGTGGCAGATCTACAGGGTGGCTAGAATTCGAGTCTATGTATGGGGATCTCGAAAAACGTAAGAGATACAGTAACGGTCAAGTTAAGGCAAAATTGCGCATTTAGGCGCCCAATAATATGCCGTTTAGAAAGTTTTTAAATTCCGAGCATTTCCAGAGATATTCGGGAAAAACTTGACCTCTTACAGTTTTTGTGATCCCGATACATAGACTTGAATTCGAGCCACCCTGTACACGAATTTCAGTTTCGATAACACAAATTGAAGGGTGGAAAAGCTAGAGAGCCTAAGTGCCAAAAACAGAATTTTGCAGGAGAATGAATTTAAATTTTTGGCACAAAGCTAGGGGGCTTTTACATACTGAGAAGGTTTTAAATTGAGCGGCCTAACAATACGGCAGCAAGAAAGCAAGGCAAGTAACGTTCTGCGCCGTTGGCACTTAGGTCCACAAGCTCGACCTACCCTCTGGAGATAAGCCCTCCGTCAGTGTTATATGTATGTACTTACGGTTTATATAGGAATATGGACTTAGGTCCCTCATTGATGTCCTCATCAATATCAGTAAGTAGGTCTGTTTTATGCAAGGAAGTTTAACTCTTGATTTTTGTCACTTAGGTTCCCTAGCTTTTGCAAGCTCTAAAGAAGCTCATAATAGTATATTATGATATAAGTGTATAAGAGGGCCTTTAAAGCACGCGCGACATATTTCAAAACACGACGCGCAGCGGAGTGTTTTGTAAGTCGCAAGGGCTATAAAGGCCTCATATACACGTATATCATACGCTATTTTTTATTACGAATGCATCATAATCTGAAAAATGTTTTAAATATTATGCCGGACATACACATTGGCCAATATATTTGCCGAAACATTTGTCGAAAAATTTGGCGAATCATTTGTGTACAATTATGGCAACCACACAATGGACATATTGTCAAAATGTTTGTGGACGGCACGAAAGACTTGCTCGAATCCCTTTGATTTGTCAAAGTTTGCCGAACACCGGCAAACTTTGCCAAACCGCGGCCAACCCCGACAAACAGACCTCACACACATTCGTGTTCGCCGAGGTTTGCCAAACTTGGCCAAATGTGTATGTCCGGCATTAATCTTAAGGGATATATTGACGAATATATTAATCTGTCACATTTGACATAATCAAATGTTTCTATAGCAACCTTTAAAAAAGTAGGCGCATCATAATAGTTATTTGTGTATTTAGAGCGCAAAGTAACGGATTGCCGCTTGAGAAAGAATGTTACTGCGCGACGCGTAACGGAGCGCAGTAATCTTTCGAAAACGGCAATCTTACTTTGCGCTCGAAAAACACACAGAACTTTTTCTACAGCCGCATTTTTTAAAATTAAATGCACATTTTTCTCTATACTTATTTTGAAATTTGCAAATGACTGTCAGTTTTGACATATTTTGTTCGGGCTTCGGGCATATTTAGAACAGGAGTGCCAGCAACAAACTGTAACAAACGCACGACGGTCATTTATTTATCTTCGGTTTCCATGACCGTTCAGCACACTAGACGGAAAAAGTGAGAATTTCCTTTTCCATGTTCGCGCTAGAGCGCAAGATAAGGATCCACGGCATTCGTCGATTTTCTGATATCATTTGAATTTAGTATTTAGTTATTTTGCGCGCGGCTGTAGAAAAACATCATTTTAAGCACGCTGCAGCGTGCGATAATCGTTGATTATGATGCATGCGTAATAAAAAATATACTATACTTTTTTATATGATTAAGGTTTTGCTGTCCGGTTTTATAACGTAAAAACAATCGCTGGCGAAATTCGCTGTAACAAGAATCTGGGAACACTGAAGTGCAAAGTGCAAACACTCAAATGTTTTCTTTTTGAAAACTGGAAAGAGCAAAGTCTCTACAGCTATATTCTCTCCTACTGATCCTATAAGTGAAACAGTAATCGCTGATAGTATTCTATTCTTAGACGCAAAGGGTGGTTGTTATACAACATCGGCATTGTACAATCAAGGGAAACTGAAGTTCCTTTATACCTTGAGAAAAAAACCATTATCTTACTGACAGTATCAAAGACTTCAATGCTACTCAAGATATGATTGCTGATGTTGGTAAACATTTTTTGGTTTTATTATATGGATACCCTGGTGAAATTGCTTAAAATATGCTGCCTATATTAAATCTGCTTTCAAGCAAAAGGCAAACATTGCATCACTAAGCGTCTGCTATCAGGTCCGCCAATGGTTGAGTGTCGAAAAAAAAAACCAGAAAAGTGGAGATGGAACATTTTAAAAACTGGTCTTGCACTTGTGACAAGCTTGTTACCACCTGATCCCGACGATTTATTGAAGCTTGTGTCATGAAAGTGCACTACAAATTATCAAATAAGTTGTGACTGTAAGAACGCAGAGCTTAACTGCAGTACCTCGTGTTTGAACTACAAAAACAATATGGTACATTCTTGAAGACCTGGAAGATGAGGTGAAAATGACGAGCGAATTGGAGTTGGATTTCTTACCCACCGAGCCTACCAAACCAATGAAAGAAGACAAGGAAATTATAGAAAGGATCGGTTTAATCTAATAATTAACAAACACCAATATTCTAATTCTATTTCTATCTTCTTATATTGGAGTTGACGATGAGAAGCCGGCGGCGCTCTTAATGAGGAATAAGTTGGAGTTGGATTTCTCAGTTACTGAACCTATCAACCCAATAAAGGAGGACGAGGAACTTATACAAGGTGTCAGTTTAAACTATGCATATCCAAACAACAAAATTCTAGATCCATTCGTCTCTTTATATAGTGCAGATGCCGATGAAAAGCTAAGGCCTTCAAGGAAAAGGACGCGTCGCTGAAGATATACTTAATTTTGCGGCCTTCTCTCGGCTGAACCCTTGACCCTAGAAAAGGAAATAAAATGTAGGAAATTGCATACTCTCATTTTTTATATAACTAATATTTACCAACTATACGTAGGTTTTAAGTTATTTAATGAAAACTTAAAAAAGGTACTTTCTTATGGGGTTTTCATTAAAAAACGAATTTCTGGTCAGTTAGCAAACTTGATTTTCATGTAAATCAACCCAAAACTTCACCAAAACTTTCCCCTATTTTCTACCACTTGATTAGACTACCAACATATTCAGGATAATTAAATTGCACCTATTTGGTCAACATCTGGCAGCCACTTATTTCGAATTGCCAAAATTGCATCATGTTAGGACTCTTTTTTTCTTAAATCTATAGGGAAAATAGTTACATATTTCCAGTAAGTGGGAAAATATCATGTAAATAGTAAAATTTTGGCTAGCATAAGCGTACGCGAAAAATCTACTTTCTGTGTTGTTGAAGAATGAAATGATTTTGGATACTACGTTCCATAATCTGCTGTGCTCTGTCTTCCGTGCTCTTACGAAAATTAACACTTTAATGGTAAAATTAGAAAATCTAAAAAGGGTAGACATTAGCTAATCTGGAGTATTGCTGGCAAAAAAATTTAACCCCTCTTTTACTAGTCTTACAGAAGAATGGCCTGCCATCTTTAGCCCATCCTGGATCTGTTATTGTACATATTTATAAAAATAATTTGTGAGAGAACCACAATTAAATCCTTTTTTCTTATGTCGAAAGCTAATATGTAAAGTGGAATCAGAATAACTGTTTGCTTGCAATTCCGTTGATAAACAAACTATTTGTTTCAAAGGTATTATTCCCCCTAAGATATAATATCAATTGGCCTACATCAAAGCAATTTTCAATTATCAGCTTTATTTTCCAGTCATTAAAACTTGCAAATTAGAAATATCTACTGTTGGTCAAATTAATAGATTTTATTTATATTCAGTTGGAAATAATTTTTTTTTAATATGTGGTTTCTAGTTTGTAATTATTGAAATGTTGCGTTGGCAAAATATTAATCATGAATTTGGTATGACAGAGGACTTTGCAAATAAATCACTGGCAAAGAGCAGTTATTTATTGAATCTAATTTAAAAGCAGATATCTACGTTTGTATTGTACTCTTTCCATCAATTATAACCACTGTTATCAAGCAACATATTTTTCTTTTTATCTCATTTGGCCATTCGAGTGTGACTTTTGTCGCTTATCTTATTATGGTTAGAAACTCATTATCACTATGGTTAGAAACCCTTTGTCAATCAAAGAACTTCTTTACTGGTGATCCTATCGACTCATGCTAGTTTCGACAACTATTATAGGTAGATAGACTTGCATTTCGAAGGCATCCAGTTTGTTTGTAGTAGCGAATTTTAGATCCTACCTCATATAATAAAAGATACGGAATAAAAGAAGTCTCTTCGGAAGAGACTCCGTGCGCGTATGTGACGTCATCGGTTGTAGGCTATGAGATTCTTTACAGCCTATGGACAACATATGTTTTCTTCCGAAGCTTTACTGTACTAATGACAATATAAGATAATCCGGAACAACATATTATCATAATAATATTTTTATTACGAAGCATTATCTTAATAAAAACCATTACATTTAATATATTTATGTAATTCCGAGTGTGTAAGTAATTTACAAAAGGTCAAATAGGTAAAACTATAGAAAAAACCATGACTATTAACTTTTATAGTCATTAATATATTGGCAAACATCATTGCTACTTACATATCTGCTCGAGTAAGGGCGTCTAGTATTGTTTTCCTATTTTACTCCACAAGTTATGATGTTTACTACAGTAATAATTGTTGGTAACGTTGTCCAGATAGATAAGGTAATCTTGTACTAAGACTAAACTCAAAATACAGGCTAAAAGTTATTCAAAGTTATGCGCCAACAACTACGCATCCGGACGAGGAACTAGAAAGTTTGTAAAGTAATGGTATAAACACCAACCCATTAGAGCCTTGTTTTAGGAGAGTGAAATGTTAAGCTTGCATACGAAGGAGATGATGATGATGATCGCTATGGGTGAAGGAGCGAATGAGGAAACACACTACTTGACTTCCTGGCACACAAAGAACTGGACGCCATGAACCCCTTTTTTAAAAAAAGTAAATAAAAGCGTTGGAAATGGCGCTGGAATGGCGCAGGTCCAGATGGAAGGACTAAAAATTAAATGGATTATGGTAAGAACCGACAGGAAATATATAATGCAAGGTGTCATCGTACTAAATAAATTTTCGCGCGGGTTCGATCACAAAATGGTAAGAGCGAGGGTGACTCTAAATATAAAACGAGAGATCACAAATATGTTTCTAAAATATGCACCTCAAAAGTAGTATGTTGGCAAAGATCAGAAACAAATAGAGCAGGAACTGAATAACGCTAAGCCAGTGTTAGTGGTTTAGTGGTTTAGGGAGAAATGAGGAAACAAATATCGCAGCATTAAATAAAGAAATGTGATGTCAAAGGATAAGCATAGTGAAGGGACAAAGAGTATCTTGAAACAAAGAGATACCACGAATGCAGACCAACTGCCAATTCTAAGTAGAAACATTTCAAGCAGAAAGTTTAAAACTGAAAAAATAGAAAATGTTATCTGAAAGAACAATAATTTGAAAGTAGTTCGAAGAAATTTCTCCTCTGGTACCCAAAAGAATTTGTAAGCTAGGTAATAAGCTGGGCCATGTTACTTCAAATAAGGAAGCAGTTGTAAGGTAGATAAAAGGCTTCTATGCAAAGAAAAACAACATATTCCGCCTGTGAACTTACCTCATATCTAAAGCCAAGATTCCGAGGATATTCCGAATATTATTCTGGAAGAGATAAGAACATCACCGAAGAAAATGGAGGACAATAAATTCTCAGATGAAAATGAAATTTTTATCGAATCGACTTTTGCATAAAAATAAATACAGGCATTTCAATACATATCTTTTGAAAGGAACACCTTACAAATGAGATAATACAGAAATAATTATTATGAAGAAGAGGAGATATCGCAAATCTAGAAAACTATAGCCCCATAAGTTTACTGGCACATATCTGCAAACAAATGATTGGAAAACGTCTAACATCTAATTTGCATGTATACCAGTAACATGAGGAGGCTAGATTTAGAGCACGGCATGAAACAAACGACCACCTTCAAACTATTGAGAAACTAGTAAAATAATCCATCGAGTATAACAAGCGACTTGTCCTGGTACTCATAGATTTCGAACACGCTTTCGACCTTGCAAATCGACATACAATGTTGCTAGTGCTGGCGGATTAACGCATTGACCACCGATATAATTCCTTGCTGATGAACATATACAAGCCAACAACTGCATGTACAAGATTACATGAAGACACAAATAAATTTCAAATTGAAAGAAGGGTTCGTCTCCAAAAGTGTACAGCACCTTATTGGAATACGCTTTTGAAACAGTAAACTGGAGAGAAAGGGGCATAAATGTCGACGGAGAGAACTAAATTTCAAGCACACCACGAAGGCAGGCCAACTGCGAATTCTAAATAGAAAGATTTCAGAAGGTGTCAAGTGAGATATAAGAAAGTTTAAAATTAAAGAAATAGAAAATATTGTCAAAAAAGACAAAATTAATTATTCGAAGAAATTTCTCCTCTAGTACCAAGAGCATTTGTAAGCTAGAGAATAAGGTGAGTCATGTTACTTCAAATACAGAGGAAAGTGAATGGGGACTCTAACACACAGCTATACAAAGAAAAAGAACACAATCCGCCTGAGAACTTACCTCACGTCCAAAACCAAGATTCCGAGGATATTCCTGACATGACTCTGAGTTGGATGATGACTGAAGGAAATGAAGTACAACAAATCCTCAGACGAAGATGAAGTTTTTATCGAATCGATCAAATTAGGAGGAAACATATTATTTAATGCTATTTCAGTACATATCCTCTGAAGGGAACACTATCACAATGCGATAATGCTGTAATAATTAATAATCTAAAAAAGGAAATATCACTAATCTAGAAAACTATATACTCATAGCTTACTGTTACATGTCTGCAAACTCTTTATGAAGATTATAGAAAAAGTCTAACATCTAAACTAGATGTACGCTAGTGACGTGAGCAGGCTACATTTAGAGCAGAGTATAAAACAGACAACCACCTTAAGAAACTAATAGAAAAATCCATGAAGTGTAACAAGTGACCTTGTCTTGGTATTCATAGATTTCGAAAAGGCTTTCGTCTAAATCAACACAGAGTTGCTTCTGCGGGCGGATTGATGTACTGACCACCGATATAATTCTCTGCTGAAACGTATACGAGTCAGCAACTAAATGTGGAAGATTGCATAAAGACACAAACAAATTTCAAATTGAAAGAAGGGTTCGTCTCCAAAACTGACCAACCTCTCATCGGAATACGCTTTTGAAACTGTAAACTTGAGAGAAAGGGAGCATAGATGTCGACGGTGAGCTGTTAAGCTACCTGAGATCTGCGGATTACTGTCATAACTGCCGGCAGTATCGACTAAATCAAGAAAGTCGACTAAAAATTAATTTTGCGAAGACGCAATGTATGACCAACTTGTTCTTGAGCAATGATATTTCAGGAAGCAATAAAAGTAACTCATAAGTTGTCTCATGCAAATACTTGGAACATGAGCTGGGTATTGGACAGGAGGATAGGCTGGACATAAGCTATTTGGAAGACTTAAGAATGTTTTTAAATCAAACTGTCCTATAGGATTCAAACATAGTATTAACCTATGTGGGAGAAACGTTGATGCTTACTAGAAAGAAAGAACAGCACACAAGCTACGATTTGCACAGAGATCTATGGAGCGGTGGATGCTGGAGGATTAGGATACCCAATGTGACCAGAGGGCTTATAACAGGTGTGACTGATGTTATAGAAAAAGTTGACGTTTTAAAGTGGTATAAGCTGGGCTAGCCATCTGGCACGAATGACAGATGAGCGTATTCTATACTGGTGGGCTAGCTAGGCACGAAACTGATAAAAGAAGAGGCAGACCACCAATAAGATGGGCCGATATCATCAATCCCAGAAAACTGGATGCCTGGAAAGCGATGGCAAACACTAAACGAGGTATATGCCTAAAAATAAACGCTATAGGCTATTTGATAATGGTGATGATGATGATGTTAATAATAATTTCTGCAACATTTTGGTCAGTGTGATTACTACAGCCATAAAAGTACGTTACGTGTTTATGTTGACTCAAACATTTTAAAATAAGTTATGTAGAAAAGATCTTCTATTAAAGTATCCCACAAATATTTTCAAAATTATTATCTTCTTTTAATTTTAATTGATTTAATTTATTTATAAGATCGAATCGGTCATGAACAATAAATTGCTCGTCATGTTATACCAGTTTTTGTTTATTATAGTAGTCATATTTCTGTTTTGTTAAAGCGAAATAATATCAATATACTGCTAAATAATTCGAATAAAATTAGTATTTTCCACTACAGTTTTTGGCAATAAAGAATTATTTTTAAATATATTTTTTTTCAAAATTGACTTGAAATTTTTCAGATAATTCATAGAACCTGTTTATAATAATGGTTGCGGAATTTCGCGATTTAACGGTTAATATTTATAGACTGCATTCTTAGTCTTGTTATTATCAGTAGAGGTTGAGGTAGAGCTATTATCGATCCTTTCAGGAATGGTCATAATGGATTCATTAATTATTATTGTATTGAATAATAATAAGCGGTATTCCAAATTTAGATGGAAAAATGTTTCTATATTTAAATTCTAATTAATAATTATTGACCAAGTAATACAGGTATCAGGTGTATATTTTAGCTTAAAAAAGGTAACTTTGTTCCAATTTTTAAGTGAGAACTTTCCATTAGGAGTAGCAAATCTATTTAATATAACTAAGAGCTCATTAAAATTGAATCAACCTGTAATTCTTTTTTATTGTTTTCAGCTTTCTTTTAAAGGAGCTTTTTTTAATCAATTGAAATATTTGTCCCTTTTTGTCTTATTCCGAAATACATAACACAAACCAAATTTTCATCGGGTTCAAAGATTTTTCTGAATAAAACATCTTCGCTCAAACACAACAACATGAACTTTACGTCTGTTAATATAGCTTTGCTTACTCTCTTATACATATCAATTATATGGCATGATCATTTATTCTATTTGTAAAAATTTTAAACGTTTATATCAGTTATATTTCACTAGCTCGAAAGATGCATGCAGAAAAACTGCAGCTAAGTGGGTTAATGACATGTTTTCCGTGAAAGTCGAGATTTCACGAGATTTCTAAGTAAAATATGAACTTTTATTCATCCCTTTGCCATTTTTAATGGAGGAAAATAGAAAAATGAACTATCATTATGACGATAAATCAACACACGTTTGTGTATATTGTATTTTATTTTTTCACAAGTAACCTCAACTAGTCTTTTATTTTACACCTAATTTTAAATACATTTCAGGCGCATGCCATAATCACAACCACAACTCCAATTATTAAGGGCAGTTAACACTCAATTTGAAATTCACAAATTAATTGAAGAATATTTATCTAGGATTAAAATGCTGGAAAGGTTGCTTGGCTAAAATCCGGTCCTTTCGACGCTGATTTGGTTGAACATTTTAATCAAACTTCATAATTAAGACAGCTGAAAAAGGGCGCAACAGCAAAAAATTTGTTAATAATTTCATTACCCGAACGTAATTGACAGCAGTGATGACATAAATTGTAAAGATGAGCAATTTATTCAGTTTATTGCCGAGCGAACAAAGGTGAATGTAGCATATTATTTAATAATCCTGTTCAATCGAAGGGTGCCTTTATTAAAAATTGTAGCGATTTACAGGATTTTTTTTATGACAATGGCACACACCCTAAAGTGAGATCTCATGACACTCGACGAGCGGTGTGTGTGTGAAGATGTTCATTGCCACGGTTCTTGAATAGTTGTTGGTTGTAATTAGGGGAAACCGATGTTCTGGGAGTGAATTCCACAGTAATGCAGTGCGCCAGACAAAGGACTTCTTGTAAAGCGACGTTCTAGATGTTTTCAGTTGTACAGCGAACTATCTGATAGACGTTGCTGGGGGCTGAATGATCCGGGCCAAATCGTGGGAACATCTCGGCCACATGCCTGCGGTATTCCAGACTATCCAGATCCCGGGGTCAACTCCGGGTCGTCGACGAGACGCCCAGCTCTATTCTGAATGGATGCAATGCCTCCATAAAATAACATTAAAAGGAACACGAAGAAATTATTTTAAGTTGTATTCAATTCCTTGCTGAATTTTATACTTATTTTTTGACCTACGATACTATTTTCTACTAGAACAATGAGTGGTTTTTGGTATTCTCTTTGAAAACATAGTAATAAATGGAAAAAGTAAAAAAGCGAAATAAAGAAACCTTAAAAAGAAGCGTTGTCCTCGACTCTTCAAAACCGGCTTAAATTCTAGCGCGAAATTAAAGTTTCTAAAGTGTATTAAGAAAATGATGGAATTTTAATAGTCACGGATGACGATTTCGTGTTCATACGAAATATACGGAAATATTTACAAATGCAAGTGGCAACATAAGACGGAATAACTGAAAAAGTTCTCTAAATGCGAAGAACATGAAATCAGCATCAATTAAACTATCTTCTAGGATTTAGCACAATTTGTAAGTCAACCCCTACTTTTCTAAATCAGTTAAGTTTTTGAATATGAATGAACTTAAAATAAATCTGAACATAATGAAAAATCAATTGGAAATGATACATAATATATAATTAACCCAATCTAGGAAAAATAGAAAGATGTAACAAACACATCGAAATAGGAAGAAAGGAACGATTAGTATGGTCCGCATTTGGCAAGAAAAGCCGTATATTCGTATACAGAAAAATCTACTAACTAAAAGACGAAACGAATGGAAAAGATAAAGCCCAAGGGGTCACCGACGTCGTTGGACATCTTAAGGATAACCGATGAAACCATAATAAGATCAAAATGTGGAGACCATGGAAGGGCAAAAAATTAAGAAAAAAAGCAATTTTTATAAGATGGTATGATGACATAAAGAAAGTGGCAGGATTGTTAAAACTGGGCGTAACAGAGGCTTGTGAGATAAGGAAAGAGAAAGAAAGGGAGATAGTCAAGGTTTCTAGAACAATAGGTTTGACATAAAGCAGCCTGCGGTAGGTTTCGACATATATTCACCCACATTTAGATTTCGTTAAATCTGAATCGCAAGGAATTTGATACCTGTATTTTACCAGTTACAACATAGAGGGTGTATGTTTCAACATGTCGGGTGTATACTGGGGACGTCAAAATAATCCTAATGTTCATATAGATTTTCCCTAAAGGAGCTCCATAACGAAGATATGGGGTCCAAGAGAAGCATCCAGTGATTTACATTTTGTGGCCTAACTTTTAAGCAGATACGTATATTTTAATACAATTTTGGTATGTTGAATAATCGTTAATGATTAGATCAGAAAGAATCTCTGTAATTACCGAGGAAGTCAGGAGCGGACTTGTCTTTATTCCAGGTACCAGAACTATTATTTATTACACACTTAGGACAGTTCTCTTGAAATAAGGACTTATTTAGAAAAAACAAATATTTGTAAGGAAAACTGAATGATGCATAGCCCAGCTACAGCAGTAATTAAATTTTATAAGAAATTATTTGAACTTTCTGTTAATCAACTAATAAAAAACAATTCCTGAATTAAATTATCTGCTTCTACACACTACTTAATTAGCACCATGTTATTACTAGAATCCATTAGACTTGATAATATAGAAACGTAATAAGCTATTGACCACTCTGGATTCAAGAAAAATTTATGCCAAGAGATTTGCAAATTAATCTTTACGGGATAGAAGATTATTTCAAAGGGTCGATTGTGATTTAAGAGCATAAAAATGGGATGAAGTGCAACTAAAGCTGTAAAAAATAATAAATTTTTGATAAAATTTTGGAAAAACCTAAATGGTCACAAATTTATAAAAAAATAGTAAATACAGTTTTTTGTGTTTAAATTAGACGATATTCTATACTCTTTCTTATCTTGCGGATTTTTTCTCTTCCCTGGTGTTCACTAGCGTTAAACGGTAAGACTTTTGAGATACACCATAGTACATAAACCACATCTGAGGTCTAATTTGCATGGGTACCGTTTCTAAAAGAATGTACCTACTTGAGCTGCGAGCTTTATTATGCTGTTAGAAGGATTATCAGTAATCTCATTCAGCAGTTGTTCTTCTAACTCTAGATTTGTTGTTCTTCTTATAGGTTAACGGTTTCCTAAAATTGGTTTATAGAGGTTGTTTGAGCACGTTTCGGCCTTATTTTATTATTTACCAGTTTCTCTTAAGCTGCAATTAATCCTGTCAAATGTTTTACTTCCAGAGGATTGTTTTATGCTTGTTCATATGTTATATACATGTAATCATATTGGGTATAGGGCGCAAAAGGGCTCCATTATTAAATTAAATTTTTATTTTTGGCAATTGTTATAATAATGGTTCTCCACAGTGTGTAATAAATCGGGTTTTAGATCCGAAAAGTGACGAACCATCAATAAGAACTATAAGGCTTCAATTCTTAAAACTTATGATGACTGAGTTTACAGAATAGTGACATAAATTAACAATGTTATAATACAAAAATAGATAAATAAGGTAAATATAAAACACATGTTTTTTATTCATATCTTGTAGATATTGCGAAGGATGTCAAACTCTACTTGTGTACGTTTGTGGACTGGATGGACTGAATTGGCGATCCGCTCTGAAGGTTGACTTGATTATCTGATGTTTCATTATCATGCTCAGGGTTCTGGTGTGAGGCATTTTCGTCTTTTTCTGGTTGACTTTCGTGGATTTTTTTTTGTTATTGTCAGACGAGTTGCCAAGCTGTTCTGTAAATAATCGGAAACATGCTAAGGACTCGTCGCGTCGTAAAGAAGCTGCACCTTTAGAACAGGTAAACTGAGTATTGGCTTGAGTTGGTCGGGACCGAGTTTAAAAATTTTATATTCAATTTTATAGTCAAATTCAAATTCAAATTCAAATAATTTATTTCTTCAATTAAAAAGTACAAACAATAATAGAAGAAAAGGTCAGCATAAAAATAATACAATAAAAAGTAAAGTTACAGAAACAACTTAAGATTAAGATTAACACAGTACAATACATAGTAAGTATATCTTAGAAAAAATCGCGAAGGCTATACATATTTTTTTCCAAGAGAAATCCCCTTAAACGACTCTTAAAAATACTGAGGCTAACAGCATCTCTAATATCGTCACTTAATCGATTAAAAAACTTACATCCTGTAAAATAGATATATTTTTGGAATTCCGCAGATCGATGATTACTAGGAAGTAAAAGAGATTTTAACCTGGTGTCATAGTTATGGGCAGACCTAACGTCTTGAAAAGAAATTTTATTTTTGTAAACAAAGCAACATACTTCGTATATATAGACACCAGTGACTGTTAAAATTTTTAAACTTTTAAAGGCTTCTCGACAAGATTCCCGAAAATTCAAACCAGCGACCAAACGGACCGCATACTTCTGCAAAACGAAAACTCTATTGACACTTGCACAAGTTCCCCAATTTAATATTCCGTACTTAATCCTGGAATGAATATTCGCATGGTAAAGAGTTAAAAGTATTTCCCTACTGCAATGCATTGACATAAATTTGAGCGCAAAACAACTGCTACGTATTTTTGAGCAAAGTAGCTCGATTTGAGAAGACCATCTCAAATTACTATCGAAAATAACCCCCAATAGCTTGGTTTCATTAGCGAGCTTAACATGATTATCGGAATTGTCAAATAATTCAAGATCCATGTCACTTGATTTTAGCGAAAAGTGCACCATCGATGTTTTACTCCTATTTAGGTTAAGTTTATTTTTTTCCGACCATAAAAGTATTCGTGTATACACATCTTCAGCAAGTGATTTCAGAAGTACCTTATTTTTGTTTACCAACAAAACATTAGTATCGTCCGCATATGAAATTACAAAGACATTCTCAGCTGTATTCATAACATAATTTATCAAATCATTGACAAAAGTCAAGAAAAAAAAAGGACCCAAAATGGACCCTTGAGGTACACCCTTTTCAACAACTCTACAGGTACTTCGAGTCTGATTCACCAAAACCCGCTGTCCTCTATTAAATAAATATGACCTTATATAATTTAGGGGTTTACCCCGTACACCGTACCGGAAAAGTTTATAAAGCAGTATTTCATGGTCGACGACATCAAAGGCTCGAGAATAGTCGATAAACATCCCCAGCACGGACAACCTTTTGTCAAGAGAATCAACAATGATACGCTGAAATTCACATAGTGCTGTTTCTGTGCTTTGATTCAACGTAAAGCCGAATTGAAATGGTGATAGCAAATTATTCTTGTAGAAAAATGTTTGAAGTTGATCTTTTAAAACCAACTCATAAATTTTAGAAACACTACACAAAAGACTGATTCCACGATAGTTATTGAAGTCATTATGGTCTCCCTTCTTGTATAGGGGGATAACGGTTGCCAGTTTTAGAGCATCTGGAAAAATCTCCTTTTCTATGGAAAGATTTATTAAATACGAAAAAATTTCTGCTATATGCCATCGACACTTTTTCCAAATATTATTAGAGATACCGTCGTGTCCACTGGAATTCGAATTTTTTAGTTTACCAATTATATTCAAAATATCATGACTACCTATAGGAGACAGAAAAAAAGACACATTGTGCAGAGGTACATTCTCGTCAAGAAAAGATAAGTCCAAAGGTTCAGACTCTTTATACAAGGTGAATTGAGTACAAAATTTATCAGCTATTTCTTCATCTGAAAGTTGTTTACCGTCGAACATAATGCTAATATTCCTTCTGTCATAGGCCTTTTGAATACTTTTAATACATTGCCACATAGCTTTGGATTTATTGTCAGCATTTAAAATCTTCTGGTCATTTTTATTGCGCATGTATACCTTCAGTCTCTCCCTGTATATAACATTCAATCTCTTACTAATATCGAGATATGTTCTGTCATACCTAGCTAAGTCAGTAAATAAAGTTACCCTTTCTTTAAGCCTTCTCAGTTCAGGACTTAATATAATTCGTTTTGAGTTATAATTTGCAAAATAATTTTTTTTTAGGGGAAATGATAATTCAAAATAATAAAAGATAATCCCTGCAAATGCATTGAAAGCATCATTTGGACAGGAAAACTGCATGACTTCATTAAAACTTTCTTCTTTCAAGAAATTTAAAAAGGTAACCATATTGCCCTTACCAAAATTTCTACGCATACAGCTTTTCTCTATCGATTTTTTTGTTTTTTCATGTATTTCAAGACACATATATTGCGCGTAATGATCAGATACGTATAGATTAACAACCTCACAGTAACACTCATCAACGCCATTCACCAAGAAATTATCTATGCAAGTCGCCGAAACCTCACAGACTCTAGTGGGCCGATCAATTTTAAAAACCAAATCATGAGCACCCATGAGGTCCCTAAAAAGTGACAAGTTAAAACTGGGAGTCAAAAAATTTACATTAAAATCGCCACCTATAATAAAATGATAATTGGGTTTACCCAAGTGAGACAACATATTATTAAACATTTCCAAAAATGACATAAAACTTCCGAAGGGTGGCCTATATACTACTATTAAAAAATATTTAAAACAATCTAATCTAACACAACAACATTCCATAACTCCTTCAATACAAAACTGAGTTACATCACAACAAAAAACAGATCTATCACAAGAACCATTCTTAAAGATAGCCACACCGCCGTGTTTTAAAATTTCTCTACTGAATGACGACACCAGCGAAAAATTTTTAAATTTAACTTGAGTCAATTGTTCACTGTTCATCCAGTGTTCACTAATAAGTAAAAAATCGCAATTTGATTTTTCGAGCGCCACGTCAAGGATCAAAATTTTATTGAATAAACATTGAACATTCTGATGACAAAATGTGATCGTACTATGCATTTTTTTGGGGGGCTCGAAAAAACTCTCTGCTTGTCACATCACTAGGTTGGTGTCTACTTACAGTCTCTCCCTCAATATGTGTGACAATTAGGTTGGATAATGAAGGCTCCACATGGATTGCACTATGTACACTATTAAACGATGCATCTGATACACTTATAATACTCGTATCATCGCTTGAATTATTTGTATTAAGCAAGCCAATATTGTTATCTAGGGGTTCTACAATTTCAGAATGCCTAGGTATTACAAGCAAATTACTAGCGGTTATATAAGGATTATTTATAACGTTATAAAATACCTGAGTAAATACAATCTTCTTCGCGAAATACTTTAACAAAGGAGACCGAGCTCCATACTTATTAGCTGTAAAAATGCAATTAGGATCGACATAAGTTACATAATCAAAATTACTTGCACATTGATAAAAAGATTCATTTATTTTAAAAATAAAGTTGTTCAGAATTGCTCTTCCCTTAGCATAAGTAACACCAATGATGGTTACATTTGTATGACTTAAGGTCTTTAGACACTGACACAGATCCTCGCAATTCAGGCTACGACCACCAAAAGCTTCCCTGGTCCCGGCAAAAATTATTACATTTTCAAACTTGGTAAAATCATGACACAAAATGTTTAAATTATTCGTAATATGACTAATGTCTGCGTCTGGTTTAAAAAAAGTGGTAATATTATACCTATTTTCTCCCGATATATCAGATAATATTGTCCAACAGTCTTTCACATTACCATCCCCCACAACCAACAGACGGTTTTCTTTTTTTACAGTTGGGAGCAGTGATGTAGGAAAGTCCGGTACACAATCCGTGAGTAGGTGAGTGGGTTCAATTTTAGAAACTTCAGGAATAATTTCCTCAGACACAACCCCACCACTAATGGCCGATGAGGAAGTGTGATTACTAGATTTTTTGCGTTTATTTCGGCATTTGGTTAAAGACACATTTAAAAAGTGTATTCGCTGCTCTAATATGTTTATTCTATTCAAGAGCGAAAACCAAAGTTTAGGGTTAAATTGCCTATTGTTATGTTTTGTGGCTTTTCTCAACGAAATTACCTGCGATGACGTTCCATTGGTTACATCGGTATTGTTCATGCTGCTTGCTGCATTCAATATAATGCTCGAATTCGAGGCAGCCTTTAAGCGACTTATCAGCTCCGCTTTTTTGCCAGACTGTACGAGGCCTCGTTTTTTTAATTCACACCTGAGTTCCAACAATTTTAAATTATTTATATTCATGGTGGATTATGAATATTGTTTAATTTGTTTTATCAGATCACATCATCATTTCACAAAAATAGTAATATAAAACACCCAGATGCACACTTAAACAGTTTTCAAACACACACCAGTTATAAATTGTACGAAAATACAACGAAAACAACACTGTATTCACGGAGACGAACACTTCCGTACCGTACGATATTACTTCGTCGTCGAGTATATTTATTGATTCTGATGAAAATTTGCATTTGAATTAAGCACAAGAGAATCAGGATATTTAAAATATCCAGAAGTGCTTGAAATTTTGCCTGAAAACAGCAAATTTCTGATCTGAACTTGTGAGTTATATCGGTTATACAGCATTCCAAAATTTTACTAACATATACAAATCTGCTATTTATTATAGTCCTAAATATCAATCAAGGCGTAATCCATGTCGAGTCCATATATCCATTATGGGACTTCATAGAAAAATATCATAAGAAGCACGAGGGTTATTTCGACGTCCTCTATAAGTATACAACCGAAATTTTTACATACTATACCTACCGGACTATGGTACAAGGTATCATAGGATTGGCTAAAAGGTATGACCTTGGAGTAAATACAAGTAATGCATGGGTCTGAGAAAGTGAGCTTGAGGAAAATGATTTCAAATTAAATTATCATGTAGACAGGAGTTAGAATAGACAAGCAGCGAAATGTAGTTTTCTGGCAACAAAAGAGCACAAAAAGAGTGAATGGCGGCTAAAATGATTATTAATATTCGGAAGAAGTGATACCAAATCAAACAGGACGAAACGACTTGGAGGTGCCTAAGAGAGGTCAGGTCTCTGTTCAGAACTATCATTAAACGGGCTGACAGAGAAGAAGAACCTTTACTTTACTATTATTGATATTCGATGTGTTTCGTAAACATTTGTTTCATCTTTCAAAAACTGTAAAAACAACATATCTTCTCCATATTTACGTGTTAATTAATGTTCTACCATATTTTCTGTAAAATCGGTAAGCTTTTTTCCAGACAGGGATCACGAACATTTTTTTTTTTAGATAAAATCGACGATCTGGCGAATTTCGTGTTCCGTTGTAATGTCATTTAGAGCATGTATTATATTTTCATAAAATCTCAACTCCATGAAATGTCTATTGTACTTAGTTCATGTTTTATGCAGTACTGAGCTATATATATTTCTCGATTTTCAAGTTGATTTTTCTTAATATGTAAACCCTAACATACCTTCTGCAAAATGCTCTAAAATAGAGTTTTATCCATAATACCGAAACAGAATTTTTGCACTGGACGCGTGTTTTGCTAACCATGTTAGGATCATGATGAGATGAATAAAATTGACAACTTTAATCATTTCCTGATGAAGCTAACATGCTAAGCGAAACGCACGTCGAGTGCAAAAATTCTGTTTCGGTATTGTGAATAAACCGCTGTGTTTAAGAACTTATTGTATCTAAAAATGATGATGGTCTATATTAATTTATGACGTTCGGCTTTAGTTTCATGTTCTCTATTGATCTGACATTAAAATTTTTGTTCTGCATTTAAGTCTGGCCTTTCTTGTGAAAATTATGTTATATTTTTCATCACCTACTCACGATGGGTATTATAAGATGGTAGTAATAATTATTCCCTTTGATAGCTTAATAATCTCCTATATACTCATCTCTGTTTTGAGTAACTGATGTTATTTGTTTAATTGTCAAAATTGTATTATGTCCTCAGGCTCCGAAGTAATACACAATTGTCTCAACTGTAAGCTCCAGAGTGAGGCCTAATCTTGTAAAAAAATATGTTTTGCTCGTGAATGTTTTCCTCGCATGTTAAATCCTCGAGAGTATTTCCAATTTTGGTCACAAAAAAATCACTATTTTCGTTTGGTAGATGTTTAGATATCAACTGAACATTTCGCATGATCCAGTATGTTTTGTAGTGCTTGTTTATCATTTGCTATTATAACGGTGTTTTCAGTATCATGTAGGGTGTGCGAATATTATTTTCTTGTTATTTTAAATTGGAATTTAATATTATTCCATCTTTTAATAGCCGATTGCACTGAACTATTTAATTCAAGATTAAGCTAATATCGGATAAAATTTCCCTGACCAGACGGAATTTAAAACGATATTAGATTAATTTTGAATTAAATACTTCGAATCAATCGGCGAAATTATTGAAGTAACGGTAAATAATTCATAAATCAGACGAAGAATCCAAATAGCTAATGTAGCCACTTATAGTTTTTGTTATTGCTTTATTGCAATAAAATCAAAACCCTTTAAGGAATCCAGCCTTCCATGTTAAGGTCAATGTTATTCGATATTCATATTAAAGAATTTAATTTAGACCCAATAATGGGATTTTTTACAGATAACCAGATATTTTATTTTTTTTAAGAATAGCTTGCTCGATGTGATTTCTTCAAGCACAAAAGCTATCTTCATAATAAGTTTGGTACATGCCGCCGAAAGATATTTATGATATTCATGACGATTAATAATTTTTATTAACCCAATATACTATGCACATGACCTAAAGTTTAAAAAACATTCGCAGTTCCTGACGAAACAGAAAATAGTGTGAAGCTTGCAGAAAAAATGTATCCACTGCAGTATTTGAACATCGCCACTTCATTGTTTAGTCTGAGCCTGAAAAATGTACTGCTCAGCTCGTTGGAATCAATTCAATGGCGAAAGGTCCAAGTGTAATAGCTAGATATTTTAATTTGCCAAACCCTGAACAGTTTACAAGCCACAGTTTTCGAAGAGCGTCAGCTTCATTGTTTGTGGGCAATCGAGCTGATATTTTACAGCTGAAACGTCACGGAGGATAGCGGTTTACAACAGCGGCGGACGAATATTTTAACCGTTGACGATAAATTGATGAAAAGAACATTAATAATAATTGTTCTAATATTTCGAATGTCTGAAACTAGATGTAACATCTTCTCTGTTGTTTACTTCTGGCGTTTATACTATCAAAGTACAGAACAGTAAAGTAAAAATATATCTAGGTAGTAAGTAATTTTAAGAATTTCATTGAATAAGGGAACGAAATTACAAATGCGAAAAAGTATAGTTTTTCGCTAGAATATTTTTATTCATAAAATATTGTATGTTTTTTGCATAGTTTGCAGCACCCTTAGAGCTATTATTTTAGAAACTAGACAAAACCTTAAATTCCCAAAGTTGACGTATTTATCCTGAATTGTTTTTACTTGATATTGGATAAAACAAGTAAGCATCACAGATTGAGTCAAAAACACCAATTTGCGTATTTTAAAATGATGATTCATTTATTGGATTTAGGTTTGATACCTTTATATTCAAAACTGTGGAGATGACAAAAACTGTGCATTTGACCAACACATTATTTTATATGGTTCATAATGGTTCTCTTTCTAACACATCCATGTTATTGATTTGAGATTCATTAAAAAAAGAGGTATCAAACCTGGTATACCTATTCGAAATCAGAACGAACGGCCTATCGGATTATTCAACTATATACAAGGTCATCCATTAAAAAACACAAGTTTACAATTTGAACAGCTTTGCAATGCTTATCAATTTTTTTTTCTAATAAAATATCCTGTTGGTTTAGGAAATTACAACTTTCGCCTTTAAAGCTTTTAATACCCCTTTAAATAATCTCTCTAAAATACTGCAAAATATACAGTGTAATACGATTTATTAATTGCTTAACAAACGGTCAATATCTTAGGTTTACTCATCGGTTTTATTTCTTTTTTAAAGGCGTGGGTTTATGACTTGTCAGTTAGGTGAAGGCGCCACTAAATATTTTATTAGGAATATATCAATGGTTCTTGATTTAGGTCTTACAACAATATTAATGCCATCCAATCCATTTTTTGAAATAGTTCTAACTAAATACTGAATTATTAAAGTTATGACTAAACGCAGTCAATCACGAAACTCCATACATAGGAATTATTGTGCTAAGCTAAAATTATTCTAAGATTCCATGACATATCATTATACCAATAAAAAGTTGACAAAGATATACTAAATTTACTAAATTAATGAATTAACCTATGATGTAAAATATATTTATATATAGCGGGTAATTGTTTGCAGGTGCATATGAATTGAGCTCATTTTCGGGCCTGCCTTTAGGTGAAAAGTCCATGTTGCAAATACACTTAAATGAAATAGTTCAATGCTATGATGCCTACAGCCAATTTCAGCAAAAGTGTAGACTCAATATAAGAATAAATTAAATAATTACAAGATCAATCGACTTACCTGTAAGGAAGATCGATCGGAATTATCCGAGCATCTCCGCCGTCCCCCATTACACATTGCAGTATATAACTTTTTCCCAATCGGTACAATTTTTAAAGAAGTTATCTAAAAACATGGTGATTCAGCCGACCCTGGCCGCTCGAGCTCATCGCCTTGATGCGTCATTACAATTTTGGTTCGTGAGATTTTTGATTACATTGCATTTGGGGTGATAGGGAGAAGGTAATGACTGGGTGGGTTTGTAATGAGGGACGGCGGAGATGCTCGGATAATTCCGATCGATCTTCCTTACAGGTAAGTCAATTGAGCTTGTAATTATCCTTCGCATCTCCGCCGCCCTCATTATACTTTGTAGATGTTTAAAGTATTTGCGATCTAATGTGCATTAACTGAAAATTGCGATTTTTCTCTAATCCCAGATTTGTAAGGCCTTTTTTATAAACTAAAATTCAAATTTATAATCATTGGATTTAATAACACACATATGAAGGTACATATATCATGTTTAACGCTTAACTGATATTAACCTTCAACTTATTTTTAATACTATACCAATATTCTTATCTAATATGATAATAAGTTGGTAAGTAAGTTATAATTTTTGCTTAATATTTATGATTCCGGTTCAATAAACAAGATGCAAATTTAGTGGGATTACCTACGCCAAGTTTGTTATAGAATTTTGAGAATACTTTTGATTTATCTGTCGGGCCAGCTGTCTTCTGAATGGTTTGTAATGTAACTCCCATTCTTTAAGCTGCTGAAGTTGCCCCGTATCGCGTGCTGGGTGCCCCAAAGATATCCGTGTTTATACTGCTGGCTTTTAGTATTAACTTGACCCATCTGCTAATGGTTTGACTGCTGTCTGGGTGATGGGGCTTTTTGTGAGCGATTATTAAATTTTCTTTGGTTTTGCTACTTATGTTATCGATTGCATCTGCAAATGCAACGATCTATTAGCATATTTACAGTTTTTGTGAATGGTGTAATTTCTGTTTTTGAACAGAAAAATAGGTAGGTTCACTAGCTGCAACTGCAATTGCAGACAGTGGAGTGTACGATCGATTGTATCTGCAAATACAACGAACTATTCACCTTTTATTGACTGGTAGCACCCTTTTTCCTTTTGTACGTTCTATGTAAGTCTCTAATAGTGTGGCTATACATAGTTCAGGTTGATTAGTAAAATAAGGTAATATCAAATTAGGTTGAAGCCTGTTTAAGCCACTTGCTTTTATTCTATCCGGGAATCTGATTTTAATTATCTATTCATATTTAAAAATATTATCTATTTTTACTTCCGGGTTGTCCGTGATTTGTGTACTGTTATTAATATTAAGAGTGTTACTAGCTTTTAAAGTTAGATTTGTAGATTTAAGGTTTCGTGAGGGTACATGTTCTTTAAGCGCTGTAGACCTGGGTAGGAATCCCAAGTAATTGAGTACTTTGGTTTTGGGGGTCTTATGTTAAGCGTTCCATTGAGAAACATTTTTATAACCGCTTCGTCTTTTGTTTAATATTCAATATTAGAGAAAGTGCAGATTTGTGTAAGTTCATGGTAGAGTAGGATGACCCCGAAGACAGTTGAATGTTTAGGAGCTCAAGAATAAGTTTACGGTTTTGTTATATATTTGTTGGCGCTTAGAAAAACAGAAATTCCCCTATTTATTGTAAGTATTTTCGTATTGTTTGAGGATGCTATCTATCAATGAAGATATAATCACTTTTATCGTTTCATTAGGTACGCTTTGTTGTGGAAAAGCTCTCCTGACAATGAGTCAGAATTTTTCATTTTTTTTTTTATTATTTCTGACTTCGATAGCCCATGAAAAATAAGTGAACACGGGTTTTTTTCTTTTTCCCATAAATCGAAAAATCAGGCAGATACAACGCCTTGAAATGTGCTTATGACGTCATAATACACATGAATTGTTACCTCACACCACTCATAGTATATCTATATATACAAGACTAAAAACTGGTGTAGCTCTTGTAATATTCATCTTTAGTGGAAGTAAAAAAATACGTATCGATTTCTTTTTCACTGTTCTATAGTTTGCAAAAAAAAATAATAAGTTTAATTTCTGAGGAAACTTCTTAATTCCCCTACAGCCAGGGAAATTTTCTTCCACAATGGTTGTTTCTCTCTGCAAGGAGATGTGAGTAAGTATTTTTCAGGGTAAAATATAATAGACTGTTCTGCCAGTAGGTCCCTTTTCTCTTGTATAAACCCTAAAAATGAGCATTGTTGCGCGGGAATAACTACGCTTTCTTCGGAATTTATATAAAACCTAAATCTTGTAATGTTTGTGTAATATAATTTATACTTTTAAGCAATTCTCTTTTGAATTTTCAATAACTAGCCAATCGTTTAAGTAGAGTACAGTTTTTATACCCTTTAATTTTACATATCTTACAACTGGTTTCAGTTTTGTGAAAAGATATGGAGCTGTACATAAACCAAATCAAAGACTGTGGATTGTCTTTGACCAAATGGAACACAATTAAATTGGTATAGTAAGTTGCAAAAATCGAATCTTAAAAACTTTTTTGACTACTGTGCATAGGGATAAGGAAATATGCATCTTTAAGATCAATTTTCCCCAAGAATGCGTATTTTGCAATTAAATTTTTTTGCCGTCCTATGTAGTCTTCTACTTTGCTAACCGGAGTGCTGTCCTATTGAAAGGGATTTTATAGCAAGAGTAGATAGCAACTTATGCCGGCAGTGCTGGCCGTGCCGGGTCGGTCTGTGCCGATTCTGTGGGCGTCCTGCTTTAGCCTATTTACAGCATCCGTAAATGCTGCAATTTCTGTTTTTCAACAGAAAAATAGGTTCATGAATATGTTCACTACCTGCAAATGCAATTGCAGACAGTAAGATCGATTGCATCTGCTAATACAACGAACTATTCACCTTTTTGCTTGCTGCTTAATCCTGGTTATGCTATCGACTGCATCTGCAAATACAACGATTTTTCGGCATATTTACAGTATCTGCAAATACTGCAATTTTAGTCTTGAATAGAAACCAAGAGTGTAATAATTCGCTACCTCCAATGCAATGATTTTAAAATCGTCTTAAGTAGCTTGTAACGTAAAGAAAACCTACATATGAGGAATCATAGACAAGAACTTGCATGAGCAATGGTCTTCTGATGTAAAAGGTTTGCAATAGTATGATGGTTATTTGTTTTTGTACCTGTAAATACATAGTACTATACCGTTTTATTTTTGTCAGTACATATATCATTTACATCGGCAAATGTAGGGATATAGTGTGCCTACTATTACATAATATACCTACTGGGGTGGAGTCTGTTGGAGGCCCTTCACATCTGCAAATGTGATGGCCAATTTTTGTTAAGGTTATTCGCATCTGCAAATGCGAATTTGTAAATAGGTATTATTATTATTTTATTAACATGTCCTACAAGCAATGTTTACTCCAATTTTTTCCCTCACCGGTCGGCTCATATCAACATGACTTGTTTACAAATAATGCGTTCCGGTATTACATCGCTTCGACAAGGCCGAACGATAACATTCCGATAAATATATAACGAGCGGCCAAGTCCAAAGTTGTAATTCAAAATACTGCGCGCGATGCGACACGAATCCATGTCTACGTCCTAGCAAAATTTCTATTAATATACCTTTTTCCCTTAATTTTGGGTTAGTTTGGGTTAGCCTTGGGTTAGTTTTGGTTAGCACTTGGTTAGTTGTTGTTGACTGAGCCCCCGCTGCGAGTGAAGCGAGCGGAGGGTCATGCAAAGCCATAATAATACCCAAGTTGGGATTTAGTCGCTCGTAAATTATGAGTCAGCTTGCCTTTGTGGCTAGTTTTTAGGGGTTAATTTCGGGAGAAAAGGGCACTCCTCGACTTACTCAAAATTTTGTAATACAGTAACAACAATAATTACAATATACATAGTCCTTATTCCTCTAGACAGTGTTTTTGAACACTGGTATTGAGGATAATTGCATTTTAGTAATAACAGTAGGATTTCCTATAAACTCTAGTATTGTGGCTATGAATATCCTTCGAAAATATTATGATAATATTTGATTTTTGAGTTTTATTTATTATCCTGTAGTTAAGTTCATTCTGTTCAAATTTTATTACCTAATGTAATTGCCATACTCTTAAATTTTCATATAGATCTGTAGTATGAGTAAGTGGATCATAATTAAGTATAATTTTTAGTATTTTGTTTTGCAATATTTGCATCGAATTGTAGTTCCACATGTGCCCCATACGGGGATCAAATATCGAAAACGTGATAATACGAAGGCAATATAACCATTTGATTCTATTTTTTATATTCATCTTTATATGGTATAAACGTTTTACTCTATGTAAAACAATAATAAATGTAACAATGTTTTGTCATGCCCTCGTATATAAATAACAGTTTGCTAGTATAATTAAAATCGCAGTGAGCAAATTTCATTTTGTTAAGATAGCGTCTGCCTCGCTGACGAGAGGTAAATTATGTATATCATTTTCTTTTACTGATTCATTCGCATTTTTGACTGTAACCCGTTCGCAGTCTATTTTATTCTAAAATAGTTAGTTTTAGAAGTTTGACTGTATTTTCCATTTTAATTTTATTAAGTAAAAAATTATGGGTTACTAGTGTCATATGTATTCATAATACTACAGTTTAGTATTATACACATTTAGTTTGCTTTTATACGAGAGATTGTTTCTGAAGATAACCAGATATTTATGTATATTTGAAATTTTGGCATATAATCTTATATGGACTAACCCTCTGATTCGCTTCTTCCGATGAATATGGCCCCCTTTTTTCGCCTCCTTTGCGAGCAAGACGTATCACTAACATATTCACTCTATTTGAAATACGATTTCTAGGCATTTTTCTTCATAAAACTAGAAGAAAGAACCGATTTACGGATTCATGCTTGTCACCGATCGGTACAAAATAGATATCAAGGCGATGAGCTCGAGCGACCAGGGTAGGCTGAATCACCACGTTTTTAGATAACTTCTTTAAAAATTGTACCGATTGGGAAAAAGTTGCATACTACAAAGTGTAATGAGGGACGGCGGAGATGCGACGGATAATTACTAACACGGTAGCAAAAAATATTCACTTCCTTCTAGTATTACTAAACTAGATTATGATAAGAGAGAGAATAGATCGATAAGAGGTAATATTTGACCTACTAGGTAAGCTAGTAAGCAAATACGGCAAGTAATTATGTAAGAGCATATACACTGGCGAGCAAAAAATTTAGGTCACTCAGGCAATTGGAAAAAAAAAATAGAAATAAATTCAATTTCGAAATAATTGATCTAGTAGGCGATGAATCACTTGTTTCCCGAGCAATGTTATTTAACATATTGTGTTATCTGTCACAGATTGTCGAATTGTCACTGTATTTACGGGTTTTAAGATATAACGTGAATTCGGTCCAATAAAAAATTTATATTATCGTTGCTTATTTCTCAATTCAGCGTTGATTCCTCTCTCTAATACATGTCAGTTGTATGGTGTACTGTTTGTAGTATATCTTTACCAGCTCATAATGCCCTTAGATCCTGTTGTTGTGGCAAGAATTGTAGCGTTGATTGAAGATGGTAGGGGAAAACATGAAACAGCAAGAATTGTTGGCAAAAGCCTATGTGTTGTACAAAATGTGTATGAACGCTATCAGGAGACTGGCTTGATAACTAGAAGACCGGGATCTGGAAGAAAAAGAATCACCAGCCAAAGAGTGACCGGTTTTTTGTGTCCACAAGTTTGCGAAATAGAACAGCTTCTGCGGTTTTTTTGCGAAATCAACTTCAAGAGGTTAGAAATGTTAATGTTAGCGAGTGGACCGTTAGAAGAAGGCTTCGTAGTAACGGATTGTCTTGTAGAAGGATGGCTACAGGGCCACCATTGCAACGGCGGCATCGAACTGGCAGATTGGCTTTTGCCCGAAATCATTTGGCATGGAATGATGATGATTGGAGCAAGGTACTGTTTTCCGATGAGTCACGTTTTTGCCTCAATGGTTCAGACGGACGTCGACGAGTATGGAGAAGACCCGGAGAAAGATATGCCTCAGTTTGTATTGACGAGCGTCTTCCATTTGGCGGTGGTTCGGTTATGGTTTGGGCAGGAATCACTGCACAAGCCCGCACAGAGTTGGTCTTCGTACAGAATGGCTCCCTAACATCTCACAAGTACATTACAGAAATTCTCGAAGATCATGTGATGCCTTTTATGGTTACTATGGGCGAACATGGCATTTTCATGCATGATAATCCTAGACCCCACGCAGCCAGAATAGTCCGAGAATATCTGAACCAGGTAGGAATTCGGCGATTTGATTGGCCGGCACTCAGTCCAGACATGAATCCCATTGAACATGTCTGGGATGAATTAGGACGACGCATCCGAAGGCACACACCAGCCCCGAGGACTTCCCAGGAGCTGAAAGAGTTGTTATTGCACGAGTGGAATAACATCGACCAGAATGTGATACTTAACTTGATTCAGAGTATGCCTCGTCGACTTCAAGCAGTCATTAATGCAAGGGGAGGCAATACACGTTACTAATTTTTATTTTTTTTTTTGTTTATGTTAAGTTTCATTAATTTTTTTTGGTTCCTAATAGCAATAAGCCGAACTTTGTTGAAAATGTGAAATTACTGTTTTTTACTTAATAAATCATAAAAACCAAAACAAGGCTTTGATTCAGTATTGAATGTTAAATTTAGCTTACATGATGCAGCAGGACAAATGATTCACCGCCTACTAGATCAATTATTTCGAAATTGAATTTATTTCTAAATTTTTGTGCAGTTTCCAAAGTGACCTAAATTTTTTGCTCGTCTAATATTAAGGTAAATGTACGAAATACAAAATGGTTAATTCAAATAATTACGATTAGGCATTTGATATTCGAGACAATATCAGACACGAAAATGTAGAAAATAGGTATTTCTACATAAAGTTACGATAAGAAAAAAATAGGTCGATATGAGATAATAGATTTGTTCTAGCAGCGATTTCAAACGGTTTCAAACCATCCGGAGTTTGCGCATAACGATATAAGCGACGCTTATATCGTTATGCGCAAACTCCGGACGGTTTTAAACCGTTTGAAATCGCTGCTAGAACAAACCTAATATTACAAACTATTACTAACCCAACCTAAGGTCATTTATCGGCAAGTTAATAAAACAGATATTTAATTAAAAAAGATACAGGTTACTTGCACTCTATAGATCCTACCACATGGAATCTACCGGCTGTGCTTACCTAGGCAACCAGGAGGACCAGGCTGTTCCCAATCTGGGTTGTAGCGTTCCCTACGAAGCTACCCCTCCACACACGTGGTGAGCTTCACTTCAGCAAAAGGCCTCGGGTGACGGAAGGAAACCGGTATACTCTCCTGAACACTCTAGGAGGGCGATTCTGCCCTCAGGAAGAAATTCTGTCCCACAGAGGACCCTAGTTAAATTATAAATTATTTTAGCCATCCAATATAGACACACTAACATGTAAACTGATGGTCAAAAAATGTCAACGATAATTTTCGATATTTAAATGGTCTGCTGGCCTTGAGTGTCCACACGAGAGGGGCTCATCAACTCCCAAAAAAGTAATTTTGTCAAAGAGGATTTTTGGGAGGCTTTCCGTTACGTGTCGCAAATGTACGTATGCTGATGCCCAGGTTGAGTATAAATTGTTCATAACCATGTTCAAATATAATTAACAAGAAGAGCGTGAAGCGCATTACCAGTTGTTGAGGACTGCTTGGACTCGACCTATTTGGTTCCCTTGAAGCAATTTGAGGTTCCCTCGAAAGTACTTTTAGTTTATCTTGGATTCTAAGAGATTTAATTTGTTTAATCTATATTGGTATGCTTAATTCAGTTTCACTTTAATTTAGGTTCACTTCACTTTGACAAAAAACATCGTTTTACTTTTTCACTGACGTAACTTAGGGAGGTGTGAACTTGTTGCCAGTAAACGTTTGCCATTGAGGTACTACGAACTGGATCACCAGGTGTGGAGGGTTTGAACTTGTTACCAGTAGGCGTTTGCCATTGAGGTACTACTAACTGGATCCTCTTTGACAATATATACAACATCTGTCAATGGGGCGCTCCAAACCGAGTCGTTCTTCGATGATGATGATACTGGTGGATGGTACTTGAATGTAAGGTATAGTTCGCCCAGCCGTTGTTGACCCCCGAAACGCATGCAATTGCATGCGTTTCGAGGGTCAACAGCGGCTGGGCGAACTAGCGAGAGTATCGACAACACATAGCGACCAGCAACTACCATTTTGTTTTGGTTTAGTAATATATATCAAGAACAGATGAAACTGCAATAAATCATACAAAGGAATTTATATTGCCCCGGACAAAGTGTACAGCCCAGTTTGCAGCAAAGTTGTAAGTTAAAGATTATTTCGAAATAAAAGCGAATTGATTGAATGAATTTGTGCACATTGAAAAACTCATTTTATTCAAAAATATAAAGGGAATTTGTAAATATAAATTAGGCCCTGATCATTCCTTTTCTTTTACTATTATAGATCGTATTTCATGAAAATTTCAATTAGGCCAACATGTGAAAGCTACAACACAAGTAGCTTAAAATTGGAAACGAAATAGCAAACAATTATTCCCTCTTATGTGTGGATAAAGCTACTGATTCTTCCGATCGGTACAGAGCTCATACAATGATTGTGGGGCTTAAGTATAAATTACGTGAGGTGTACTTAACAGGTTGAAAGCAAATACAAAAGGCCAACACTAAAAACATCACGTTTTGTTCAAGATGAATTGTCAAAAAAATTTCCATACCTCACTAAAAACCCTATTTTTTTGTGGTAAAATGCTACTTGCTACATGCTTAAGGTTGGAAACCATACAAAAATATTTTATTAGAATTTAATTTATGTGACATGTTTAGCCCATGGTATTAATAGAGTTGCTGAGGAAATTGGAAACAAATCTCCTTATGTTAACGAGTTAATATCAAGAGTGAATAGAGTTTTTTCCAAGTACCACTAAAAATCCAGATAGATCTACAGAGAAAGGTAACCAAATATTGCACGTTCACCAGAGCTAGTCTTAACTAGATGGGCTAAGTTCCCCTAGAAGCTGTAATTTTATACAGCTTATTTTATCTAATTCTTGAACTTTAAAACGATGATTCTCGGGCCCTTTACTTTGCGAAAAACAATTTATAGATTCGGGCCGGAAACGATTACCAAGCGCAAATGTCGCTTACAGAGAGTATTGGCTTAAGAGATAAATTCAATTCATTCAATGCAGTTAGGCATCATAGTGCCAGAATTTTTGTTTCAAACTTTCAATAACCGTATAGGTCAAGGAGGGCCTCCACCATGGTTCCATAGGTCACCAGACTTAACAATTTAGATTATTTCCCGTCGGAAAATCTAAAAACCCTACATTACCGAACACCTATCTAAAACGAACAAGAACTAAGAAGTCGAATAATAAACTCTTATAGAACGATTCAAAATGCTCCAGAAATTCTCCAAAGAGGGCGCGAATCAATGGGAAGAATATCAGATGCGTATATGCAGGCAGGGGGTGGGCATTTCCAACATTTAATGTGATTTTGATTGACGTAAAAATGATGGCAGAATCGGTTTTTATTGAAAATGTGATACAAACAAACATGCACGAAAAAGTTGTGACTGGCAAAAAAATCAATGAATTTTCGTCATAATATCGACTTTATTTCCAAAAATTATTTAGAAAAAACAAAAATTAATATAAATCTTTATCTCAAAAATGGCCTTGCGCATTCACGTTTATATGACCTTTGCATCTTAAAAATACCTGAGAAATCGTCCTCTGAATTATTGGACAATACTTATTAAAAAACACCTTGTATACCGTTGTGAACGGTTTATACCAAAAGATTTGTACTTGATCTGTTTCTGTTGAACTATGCCTGCTCTGGTGGTATGCGAAGATTTGAAGTTAATATCCTTACTACGTTTTAACGCCTGAAATATTTAAGAGAAATCAAAAATATGCTTAAAAACCATCAGTGACATTGGACAGCATACTAGAAATTCAATGGCATAAATTAATAGAACTTCCGCTCTACTCTACAGCAATGAACTAACTTTCAGAAAGTCGAAAACGTCCGATTAAATCTCGTACGAAAATTTGCAGTTTGTTTTTCTAGTTGAAAGTTCCTCGGATTTTGGTTTAATTGAGTTTTGGGTTATTATTTTAAGTTTTAAAAGCTTTCATTAATCCATTATATTTCATAAATCCATACAAATTTGACTCGAGGCTTCATAATGGAATTTCAGATTGTTTGATTAACTTTTCGGCTATATAGGCTATCTAATTTTCATGGCCTTATTTTAATGGCATATCTAATTGTTTAGATATTTGAAAAATTGTACGTATATTCATCAAAGGCTTTCGATGCAAGGCAGGGAAGGAGGTCAGTTTTTCAATTGCCATGGTAGTAATGTATCTAATGCAGTAAACACTTCCACTATTGCCACATTGGAAATTATTTTATTTACAACCATATATGTAATTTTTGTACTTTTTTATAGTTTAGAAATCTAATTTTTTTGACTTTTACTTCTTGCCCTTACTTCCCGCTCTCACTTACCTCCCCCACTTGGATCGAAAATCCAGGAAAAGGTCTGACATTGTTAAAATCTCACATCGGCCAGTTTTTGTTACACCAGGTGGTGGTAGAAAAGAGTCACGCTTCATATATAATTTTTTGAAAATCCTTTTATTTTGGAAGTTCTATTCTCTTGCTACTAGAATGAAGATGGCTTATAAAATATTTTAAACAAAACAAATTTTTTGGGTGAACCACATTTTAACCGAAAAAAAAAGCAAAAGGGTTCCGATTTGGTACTAATTGGCAGGACCAAATTACGAAGGCACTACTAATGAGGCAATATAAACCTGAAAATCAATTATCAGATTAAAATTTTAAGAGGAAGAAATCTGCCTAGGATGAAAGCCTTTGACTAACCCGATGCTATTGATAACCTCATTAAATGAAATATTTTTACATTTCAAAAATTATCCCTTGACTGTCATTTATGTTAATAAACCATACGTCAATTTTCGAAAAGACTCAGTGTTGCCATACTTAAGACGGTTTCCATAGTTTAGCAGCTAAGATATCTTCAGTTATTATTTGCGACTGATAATTGGGTTTAAAATGCACTTGGAATACATGCTACGAGATTTTAAAATTTACAGGTATACATAGAAATTATTGTTTATCATATTAGAACAATTTTTATATAGAAATAATTGAAGATAATGGAAAAAATATTTTTGTTAAAAACCGTCGATTAAAAAAAAATCAGGGTTAGTTTTGAGTTAGTTGTGGTTCAGATTTCGTTACACTATACAATACATTCACAATAAATAATTGATCAAATTTTTTTTACGATACCACAATCTATTCAGTCAAAAATTGATTTTAAAAGTAAAAATATTTTTCCTACTTGCAGATTTAATAAATTAGTAGCTTGGGTTAGTTTCGGTTCTTTTAGGCCAGTATCAGTTAGTGCAAAAAGTTCTGCGAGGTGAACTTTGCCTAGGCAAAATCATTTCGGTGGGTTTGGGTTAGTCTGAGTTAGTTTCAGTTCATTTAAACTACTAACTAGCGCAAAGCAGGGCTTTAATATCTCGCACGACTAACCAAGATCATTTCGGTTAGCTTGGGTTGGTTTGGGGTAATTTCGGTTCGTTTAAGTCAGCATGCGCTAGCGCGAAGCCAGATTTGAAAGAACCGCAAGCCTGTGTAATATCATTATGGTCAGTTTTCTTTGGTTTAGGTTCATTTAGGTTAGTTTGCGTTAATTTTGATTAGTTGAAGCCAGTACGAATTAGCATGAATGGTTGCGAGTCGAGAGCAAAGCATGAACATTAGAGCGTTGTGGTTTTCTTCAACCTCTAACATTGGTTTTATATTTGCAAAAAAGTACTGCATGATACAATTTTATTGCTTTTAAACTACACTATACATAATTTCTTTCTTCTAGAAATATTTATTTTTTGCCAATTTCGAGGTGCCTGAAGTGGACAAGACTCTAGTTGGCTTACTGGTAATCGGCAAATAATAGAAACTGTGCAACGTTTGGCAACCATGTAAGCAAAGCTGAACGGCTACAAGTAAATGTTCTGTTCTTATCACTTCCGCTTCATTCTCGGTTGACTCAACACGTGTCGGGTAACTGCTCTACGTCACCATTTTGGGTGATGCGTGGCATTCGATCAGGGACCGTTTGCCTGAGGAAGAATCGGACGTCCTAGCCAGAAGTAATATATTCACGCCAACCAGACCGGGGAGGACCGGATGTCTTCGTGGGACCATTTTTTGCTGTGCAGTTCATAGCTTAGTTTTTGTGCAAGAGTCGGGAATCACCAAGGGCACAGGCCCATCATACTTGAGGTTCCCACATAATAGGCCCTTCTGTCTAGGCTTCGGAAGAGAGGTTGCTGGCAATTGCCTCCTAACAAAGACATTAAAAAAGCAAGCAAGCAAGCAAATGTTCTAATTTTGGTGCTTTCCTTGGTCAACTCGTATTGAATTACAAGTACCTTGGATTGGTTTGGCTATTACAGGTGTATTACAGTAATTTGGCCTAATTTTTTAAACCTTGAAGGCTTTTGTCGGTTCAATTATGGTTCATCGATTTTTTTTTGGCTTAAAGTACTCTATGACACATTCCTTCATCACAAATGAAAAGTTGCAAAATCGAGAGGACTCAAACATCACCATAAGACTAAAACATTTCATTTCTGGCTGGAGATAAACTAAGCATCGAACCTTAGCGTCTTGGTCAACAATTTAGTCGCTCGTCAGTAACTAAATCAGGATCTTCATCACGAAATTAGGCAGCTGCTAAAGAAAATTAATCTTTTGCTTACCACATCCACTAAAAATTGCTATGAATTCTCCCAGACAACTATCTGATCATACGTTCTACCCTTCATAGTTAAACTTCCTAACGGCAGAGTAGATGTGGTCCTAGACTGAGGCTAAACCACGAATATTGACACCCCGACTCAAAAAAGAAAAATTACTTATATTGACAGGAACTAGTGACTAAGAAAACTCAGAAAAAGAGGCAAGACTTTGTGAAGAGAAAACTGAGAAAAAATCATCAAGATTTAGAAACAAGCACTTTCACATTAAATGATATTTACCATTAAAGCTCTAGTTTACCTGCAAATTTCAAAGAATGCGAGAATCTATTACACACGATATCAAAAGCTGGCTATGTTACTACAATGTTAAGAATAGAAAAGGAGTACGAGGTGACAATAATATTAATAATTCATTATTCTTGTCATCTTATCAAGGTCAAAGCTTTATAAAGATCAAGAGCTTTTTGCAGTTATATGTAATTGCATTTACTAATCATTTGCAATTAGCAGTTTCTCGCTTTTGACAACCGGACAGATTTGCTCCTCGAAACTTCGAGTATTTTAAAAAAAATTAAGTTTTCAGCTTCTTTAGATTCTCTAAATCAACACTTGTGAAATTTACACCCTAGCGCCAGGACAGAAACGACCCTATATAGAAATTTTGGAGTGGACACATAGGTAATAATCTGTCTCACAAAGATAAAACCTCCACAACAATATATAACATATTATCTATAATATTAAATATGTTCGTATTTTGAAAAGTTCGTACCTATATTTACATTAATAAAAGTTTTTGAATTAAATTCAGCATTTAATCAGTTTTACATAAAGTGATCACTTAACATATTTAACGGGTTCAGGGAAATTTTGCACTTTCTCTTTACAGATAAAACGGTTTATTAATATAATGACCAAGTGATACAAATTAGAAATTCTAGCAACTAAAAGAAATAAAAAAAATCGCAAATTTATATTTATCAGTACAAAGTACTGATTATATTTTTGAATTGGATACCTCAGTTCTGGCGCTCGGTAAATTGAATCTAATTTTGGAGCCTTTTTGATCCGTGGCCATATTAATTTAAAAAATTTAACTTAGGTACCTACATTGTGCGGATCACCCTAAATTATCATTAGATTTGTCCTTGCTGATATCTCAAATTTGCATATCGCAAGTCTATACATGCATTCCAGACATTCAGATTCGTTGAAAACTACTTAAAATTCCAGCATTGAGCTTTCTCTGCAATACGCTACATTTTGGTTCACGTATTTTGTGGTTTAAAAGTTGCAGTCCGGATTTTTAGACGTATATCAGAGTTTCTATTACTCAATGCTTTATTCTCTGTTACAAACATTCTCTATATTGTTAGTAGCGTTAAATAAATTAGTGACTTGGTACAAAATTTTAATTCAGGTAGGTTTTAAATGACAACTTGCAGCAAATTCTGACTAACCGTGCAAGCCCAATTATGTGCTAATAACACAGCAATAAGAAAATACCTATAGATTCCCTCGTTTTTCTGCGAAAAACACGGATCGATGAAATCATAAACCACATGGCTCTGTTTTTCTTCTAGCAATGAACACGACTAATGATATGTATGCAATGTTTTTCCCGAACACGTTGACAGTTTACTCATGGTGATTTTCGTAGTCGGAAAAATGCTACTGGATGTCTGCTAGAACATGAAGTTTCTAAAAACTACCTCAATGCTGTAATTGATTTTGAAACCCGCTCTAAAGAAGGGGGAGCATATTTATCAAGAGCTGACACGATAAGCAAACGATAAAGCAGAATACTGGCGAGAAGAGTTTCTCAGGAGATTAAGTGTAATAGTTCCTCTCAGTGAAAGAGGTCTAACATTTAGGGCTGAAAATGAGACATTGGGATCACCGACAAATAGTAGCTAATTGGGACTACTGGGGCTTATTGCAGAGTATATCTCCAATCAAACAGTTATAGTACTATTCCATATCATTAGATTCAACTCCAGACGAAGGTCGCGTTGATCTGCTTATTTTGATCTTCAGCTATTTATAAGGACGAATCCCTATTAAATGATTTGAAACATTTATGCTTAACCAAGACCATAAAGCTAAAGATATGGTTGAAGGCTTGAGCAAGTTTTTGAAGGAGAATAAAATAGACAATTAGAACTACCGTGATCAATCTTATGATAACGCTTCTTCAATGAGCCAAAAGTACAATGACCTTCAAGCATTGGTACTGGCAGAAAATAGATTAGCAGTATGGGTACCTCGTTCAGGGCATTCACTTAATCTTGCAGCAGGATGCTGCCGAGTGCTGTAGGTTTTTTTTGTCTTTTTCAAGGCCTCAACTAACAGGTATAAAGTTTTAATCGATTGCTTGATAATCCAACGCTGACATTCTAGTGCCAAAACGAACAACAAGCTGGCTATGCACAGCAGATGCTGCAAAAGCCGTTTTGCGAGACTGCAGAAAGATCAATAATGCACTTTTTGAAATTTCATGGGGCAAAGGAGATTCAGGAAAGTAACGTATTCCTATTCATGCAGAACAAAATGTCAAAGTTGGAAAGGGGGCTGTACACAGTATTTTAGGAAAATATCTTGGATCAAATAAACAATAGTAGTTAAATTTTGCAGAACCCTAGATTGGTCGTGAATATAGTCGCCTCAGCGCTGGCGTCGCGTCGTTAACAAGCTTCATAAGAACAAGATGGGTTAGGGATAGCTTTGAAGAAAACGAGGTGGAAGTTGCTGAGTATTGTGATTCTAATTAAGCAAGGTATGACAATGAAACGCAGCGAAATAAACGGGCGTTTGTCATCTCTTAACTGTGTACAAGCACCAGAAGTGGCCCCATCAGGAAAATTTTAAAATCAGAATTTTCTTCTAACCCAAACTAATTGATACCTATTTTGGGATTCTCAAAAAGTTAGAAAACACTTAATTATGAAGAGATAATTGCAGCAGCACAAAACTTAGCAGAAACATTTAACAGTGACTTAAATCTTTCGGTCACCGCGTTCATTTGGATGGACGTGCTTTTTAAATCTGTTCCATGTCACCTATTACACAAAACTGGCGTCAAATCATTTTATCCATGTATGGGCACATACATTTAAATATCCAACTGGTTTCTGGCGCACATTAACTTCTCGTTTATCGACGTAGTGTGAGTTAGAGTGTAGTCTCCCAGAAGTTATCATATTTGTGTACCATATATGATAATAGCACCAATCAAGTGCATGTAAACGACACGTGATCACGTCTTCTTATTCATAGGGCGCCGTAGATATAACACAAAGTAATACTTAATTTAAAATGTTACTTTTAATCATCCGTCTTTAGTATATATATGTTATTAGCTATAGCTACATACACAAGATATTCTTCCTGTAGCAATTTTATACCTTATCTAATTCAAAAGTGTAGTCACCAACACTGAATATATACTTGCTATTATTTTTTAATTGGGGCTGTATTCCTTTTTTGTTGTTTTATTTCTCCTTCCAAGTTTTCTCAATAGGTTACAGCGGGAAGGAGAACAATTCGTGGTTATTTGTCGAATCTCACTGAAGATCCAGCATCAGGGCATGACGAAAAGTTAACCGCGTGACGCTCAGGCATTATAACTCACCACGACCCTTCTCCACTGTCTAAATGCTGGGGGCCGACATTGTTACCTGCACTAAAGACTGTACCACCGATTATGAACTTGGAGATTTATGTGAATTGGGTTTGTATTTTGGGTAATTGAGCGTTGCAAAGTACTGGTATAAATATGAAAATAATTTGTTCAATCGATAATTTTATCAATTGTTATGGTTTATATGGTAAGAACCAAGTATGTTGCATCCCCTTATAAATGAGTTCTGAAAAGAATGAATGATTAAGCGTTCATAAAGCGGGTTCAAAATCCATGCCCATTATAATGGACAAGAGTACATTGATATACTAATTTAGCATGTATCTATTTTCAGGTTTTTTTTATGGCTGATCGTTCTTCAAGAAGTCAGAAAAATCGTAGCAGAGGCCCTTGCTGGAAGAAGAATTGCTCTCTTGCCTTCTTGATGATAGTAACTCATCAATGATTTCGATATAACTTAAGTGTTGAGGGACATCAGGATTTCGACAATCTGAACTTCACAAATATAAAAAACATAAACTGAAGAGCAATATTACTTATACGACAAGGCCGATAAGATGGGTTTCTGCACTGCAGAAGAAACACAACCTGAAGAATTACAGGCCCCCATGTAATTTTTCATGTGTTATTTGCCAGATTCCTTATTTCAGCAAATATCAGAGATGTCGAATCTATATGCAACACAAAATCATATTGCTTGTTTTCCACCTACAACAATAGAAGAAATTAATTTTTTTTTTTGAATCCATATATTGATGGGATATTTCCAAGGGCAAGAATATATTGAAGTGCTTCTCTTGGCGTCGCAATTATAAAGGAAATTTAGAAACACAATCCATCTGGTAGTTGCGACGGCGAGAGGGAGCAATCAAGATTGTCTATGGAAAGTGAGAGACTTATACACATCCATAACAAATAGGTGCAGAGAGTTTCCTCTGGAAATCTTATGTACGGATGAACAAATCGTTCCCTTCAAGGGATAGATAAATTTAAAGTAGTACTTACCAAATCAGCCAAAGACATGAGGTATAAAGTTGTAAATATTGGGTGGTCAACGTGGGCAGATTTATGATTTCAACATATATCGGGGAGCAAGCACTGAAACAAGTGATGTATATGCCCAATTTGGATAAAAAGCTGGTACGGTGATGCAGCTAGCTGATAGAATAAACGGCAAGAACTATGGGCTATATTTTGACAATTATTAAGTTCCTACCACCTTTTCAATACTTGACCCAAAAATCATTGGCTATTGGCACCATCGGAGTTAATCGATTTTTTCATCCTAAACTGCTTAACGACAAAGACCGTAAATAGCAGGGATGTTACAATAAGTGATGAGGGTGTTGTGATAACTAAGTGGTTCGACAATAAACTAGTCCTTCTTGCATAGAATTTTGTTAGAATTGGAATCTTTTGCTGTTGTAAAAGATGGCACAAGTCAGCAAAGTCCTAAATCGAAGTACTTCGGAATCTGTAGCCCTCTACAACTCCAATATGGACAGCGTGGACAAATTAGACTTCCTCCTCAGCATTTATACATCCTACGTACATAATTACCCATGCTATTGATATGGCTCTTGTGAAACCATGGATGGAATATAAAAAAGAGACAAATTATTGGGAGTGCAAGAAAACAAAATAATGGATTTATGGAATTTCCGCGAGAGAATCGCCCAGCATCTCATTCTACACAGAGAAACACCTAAGCGAGGAAGACCTTCGGCTCCGGATGAGCCTCAGCCAAGCTTCAAAAAAATAAAAAAAGAACAATGGCCAATATTGGAGCAGAGATATGATCAATCTGGTTACTTTCCCGATATAGACGACAAGGAGAGCTCAAGATGTAAAATGGAGGGTTGCAAGGGCAAATCCCGCACATTTTGCGTCAAATGTAAAGTTCACCTGTTTTGTGAGTGGTCGGAACTATTTCCGCAAGAGGGGGATGTACAAACTCATCTTAGTAAAAAGCATTAAAGGTTGTTTCCCTAATATTGAGATTGCAATAGGAACGTACCTGTCGCTTATGGTGACAAACAGTAGTGAAGAAAGGTAGTTCAAAATTGAAGTTGATCAATTGTCTTTGAACCTCCATGCTAGAAGAAAAACTCAACGCTTTAGTTTTAGTCAGCATCGAAAGTCACATTTGAATATAACATAGTTATAAAGGTAGTATAAATAGCTCCATTAGTACGAAGTGTAGGCGTAAGTTAATTAGCCATTAAGTCATTAAGATTATGTAAAACTATAGTTTTAGTTAGATTGTTTGGAAAAGTTCCGTATTTGAATCTATTAAGTTATATTAACTTAATAATGTTCAGTTCCTTTTTAACATCTTATAAATTCATCATAGTCTAAATGTTGTATAAGTGCGTCGCACGAAAATCTTATAATTCATTGCTTTAAATTAATTAATTTGAGAAATGGATGGGTGGTTAATGGATTGCATTTACCAACTCATCAAAAATGTTTTAATACGATTCCACTTCTCACCTTCTTTGTTAATATAAGAAACAGAATCTAAAGAATAGCATAAACTTTTTATTTTTGATATAACTTTTTTGTTTTTAGATTTAAATTTCATTTTACAATAAACGATTTATTTTTCACTTTATAAAATATTTTTCTGTTTGTATTTCTTTGTTTTGAAGAGCCTGTGTTTTGAGTCCAAATGATTTATTTTCTGTTTTAAAAATTGTATTTATTTGTTTGTGTTTCTTTCATTTGTCGCATGTGTGTTTCAAGTCCACATAGTTTATTTTGCATTTTAAAAAATGTATTGTCTGTGTAAAACTATTGTCTCCGTAGTTTGTTGGGTCTGCGTCTCTTTTGTATCGTAAAATTTTTCTGTTTGCATTTCTTTGCAATAATTTAAATTTTGAATAGAAGGAGAGATGAAGACTTCGTAGTATATAATTATTATTAGTTTAATATTAAACCTTATAAATTTATTATTAAGTTTTTAATTGGATAATTGCTGAAAATGCGGTTTTTAGAGGTTAATTTAAAAATATATTTTCCCGTCCACAGGTTCCGCCTAAGGGCTCACAGGGCCTAAATATGGCGCTGATCCTTCGTTGAAATTGTCTTTACAATCATTGATATTTATGTGAACCTTCTTTATATACCCGTTCCTCTAGCTGTTTTCGTCCAAAAATCATTTGTTATGTAAATAAAAGTGCTTAGGAACTTTAATTTCTTTTTTCTACGACTGCCCTGAAAATAGACAAAAACGCCCTAACAACTGCTATTGAAAACTGGACATTTCAAACATCGTGTGAAAAGTACACTTTGCACACGGCGTGTGCAAAGTATACTTTTCACACGCTTATTCGGGTATTTAGATTAAAGGGCTTCGTCTCCGTTTTAGAGCTTCGCCCTCAAAGGTCCCATTACCAGATCTCTAAAAAAGGGGGCCCAATTATAGGGCTTCGCCCCCCGGGAGCCCCTTTTTGCAAAACTGTAGAAAATGGAACTCTCATACCAGGGGCCCTCTTTTAAGACTTGGGGCCTTATTTTAGGGCTTCGCCCCCGGGGGCTCCATTCCTAAATCTGTAAAAAATGGGACTCCCGTACTATAGGCCCCATTCTAGGGTTTCGCCCCCCTGGGGCCCCATTTTAGGGCTTCGCCCTCGGAGCCTCTTTTTCAAAATATTTGGAAAATAGGGACCCCACTCCGGTGGCCCCATTTTAGGACTGTGCCCCTAGTTATAGTTTAGCGAGAATCTCTTACTCACGTAGCTTCTTTCATTAGGAATAAAATTTTCTGATAAATCAATAATAAAAATGTTTCCCATATAACATGTAATTTTCTACCACACTCCCAGTGGGGCACCCTGTATGTAGCAGTCGTAGAAAAAGTATAGAGTGCTACACGTGCTGAAAAGACTTTTCACACTGATGAGACTTTATGACACTCGCTTACGGCTCGTGTCACCAAACTGTCTCATTCGTGTGAAAAGTCTTATTTTCAGCACTTGTTGCACAATGTACTATTATTCTGGGGCGTTTGTAGTTTTCTGCCTTTTTCATCCCGCTCTTGCCTTCATGTCTGAAAAGAAATCCTTAAATTTGCCCAACGCGATATGCTGTTAACTGGAGTGTAATAATTATTGTATTTAGTTTGCCAGACTTTTCTACATAACGAGTTTTATATTCTACTGCTTTTGCCTTTTTCATGTTAAGCGTGTATTTGATATGTACCAACATTTCATTAACCTGGCTACAAAAGTCGAAAAAGTCTTTTCGGCAACATAAATAACGACATTCACGAAAATTGTTAACAAGTTTCTATACTTCTTTGGTTGCTTTGCCGGACTTTGCTTTTACTTTGTACCAAATGTTTTAATACAAAAATGCTAAAGCTTCTGAGAACGCTACTTTTACTATATTTTATTTGCAGGGTAATACGTCTAGGAAATGATCAGAAATATCAAAAACCCAGATCGAAATATTAAAAAAATAGTTTAGCAAACCATTCCAATTGATCACAAACACAAAACAACTTCGTCACCTAAACTGAATAATCTTGTTTACAAAGTTTACATTTCAATTAATTTGCATTTATCAGCTTTTTCGAGATAAATAACCGCTTCGCGAAAAGTGCTGGCATATTTGTAGACGTCTGTATTTACTTTTCCATTTTGTTTTCGCTTTATACAAAATATTTTAATTTCAACGTGACTCACTTTTTTTGGTCATGATTATTTTTAAAAGTATCATTGACTGTATGATTTAGGTGACTACTTACAAATTTTAGAAACATTTGACATTTTCCTAAAATTCGAAGTAAATCATACTTAGAATAATAGTTTTAGAAGCTTGAAATTTTCACTGTACCAATCCTTAAAGTTAATTTTTGAAAGGGCCAATGCACTTTAAGACTTAGCGCCCATAATACACTTTAACGTAATATATAATAATAAAGTAGATGCAAATTTTAGAGTAATTAAAGCTATTTTAGTACATTGCGACCTGTATAGATCTATTGTTTCCCCATTCCTTGGTAGTTCTGTTTATGTGATTCTTAATCGAAGTACCTCATCCAGCTTCAGTGCTTTGATAGAAACAAGTAATCTGGATGAGTCTATGGATGGAAGATGGAAGTTCCTCCTGTTCGGACGATGCAACACCCGAAGCAGGCCAGGATTGCTGCTGTTGGACATGTTTTCATTGCGCCTGTTATGCTTGTGTACGACCAGTAAAGTAGGGTGTGTCCTACTATCAGTACATCCATCGCAGGATTTCCGGTTTACATTCCCAGGTTTTTCCTGCAAGGCTTCAGCACACCATGTAGGCCCTCGTAGCCTTAGTTACAACTCCTTCAATGTGTATATTCCATTTGAGTTAGCAGTCCAGCGTTATACCTAGATACATGGCTTTCAAAGCAGGGTATTCGAATAACTTTCATTCTAGGGTATTCTTTCTTCCTAGAGAAAGGCACTATGCATGTTTTCGACAAGGGTGTACACTTATAATTTAATAAAACTGGTCTTAAGACACTTACACGACTGTACATTTTTCATTAAATAAATTTGTCATATACAGGGTGTCCGGAAATAGCATCGCCAAATTACAGAGGGTGATTCTACATAACAAAACATGAACATTTTTTCATATGAACATGGGTCCGAAAATGCATAGTTTCCAAGATACAGGGTGTCAAACTTTTTATAAAAAATCAGTTTTTTGTTAATATCTTAAGTATGATTTTACTGATTCTGTTGAAATTTGGCAGGGTTATCTGTAGTAATAAGGGGCTTATTTAGCCTTAATTAGATTAAAAATATAAAGTCCAGTGGCGTCCCGGAGGGCATCATACCGAATATTATTGACAAAAAAAGTGTGCGCCGCTAACTTTTTCAAACATTTTATATTTTTTTCGTATTAAGCAACTAAAAATACAATATTTTTGATTCTCGAGTTGTTTTCGTATCTTGCGTCATTTTCGATAAAAAAAGTAAAAACCGGTTTATTACATTTCCAAACTTTTTTGATACAATCGATATTTTTGTTTATATCTTAAATATGCTTTTTCCGATTTTGTTGAAATTTAATAGGGTTATCTGTAGTAATAGGCGGCTCATTTAGCCTTTACTAGATTAAAAATATAATGTCCAGTGGCGTCCCGGGGGGCATCATACCGAATATTATTGACAAAGAAATGTGCGCCACTGACTCTTTTAAACATTTTATATATTTTTCGTATTAAGCAGCTAAAAATACAACATTTTTGTTTCTTGAATTGTTTTCGTATCTTGCTTCGTTTTCGAGAAAAAAAATAAAAACCGGTTTATTACATTTCTTTAGGGCACCAAATTCTACATCAAACGCTGTAATAAACTGGTTTTATTTTTTTTTCTCGAAAACGAAGCAAGATACGAAAACAAATTAAGAAACAAATATGTTGCATTTTTAGTTGCTTAATACGAAAAAGATATAAAATGTTTAAAAGAGTCAGTGGCGCACATTTCTTTGTCAATAATATTCGGTATGATGCCCCCCGGGACGCCACTGGACATCTTGTTTTTAATCCAATAAAGGCTAAATGAGCCGCCTATTACTACAGATAACCCTATTAAATTTCAACAAAATCGGTAAAAGCATGTTTAAGATATAAATAAAAATATCGATTTTATCAAAAAAGGTTGGAAACCGGTTTTTACTTTTTTTATCGAAAACGACGCAAGATACGAAAACAACTCGAGAATCAAAAATATTGTATTTTTAGTTGCTTAATACGAAGAAAACATAAAGTGTTTGAAAAAGTCAGCGGCGCACACTTTTTTTGTCAATAATATTCGGTATGATGCCCTCCGGGACGCCACTGAACTTTATATTTTTAATCTAATTAAGGCTAAATGAGCCCCTTATTACTACAGATAACCCTGCCAAATTTCAACAAAATCGGTAAAATCATATTTAAGATATTAACAAAAAACTAATTTTTTATAAAAAGTTTGACACCCTGTATCTTGGAAACTATGCATTTTCGGACCAATGTTCATAGGAAAAAATGTTCATGTTTTCTTATGTAGAATCACCCTCTGTAATTTGGCGATGCTATTTTCGGACACCCTGTATGTATATTATGTTCTTGCAATTTAAAAAATATATAAAAGAAGCGCTTGTTGGGTACCGTTCAGTATTTTAAAGTTCCTAAACATAAAGATAGATTAACCCCAACATAATCTAATTTAAAAAGACGGTCAAGCAATTAATTGTTACTTATCAGAAATATACCTATTTCATTGCATTTGCTTATATGAGTAATATTTGGAAGCTTATAACATACTTTTAGCGCCCAGTAGTTGACCAATTTAAAATTGCGAATATTTTGTTTGTGTATCCTGAGGAGTTGTTAGTTTTTAATGAAAAAATATTTAATCAAGAAAAATTATTCATTTATAAACGGTGGTAAGGAAGAAAAGCGATGAATCAAAAATCGCAATTGAGGCATGTCGTTTTCAGTCGTTGTTATTATGTATTAAGAAGTTGTTTATTTTGATTTATTTTGTATTGAAAATAAAATCTTATTTTTGTAATTTTGCGACTTTTTTGAAAGCACTGTAATTTCCAATCCCAAATTATAAATCAATGCTGCCATAATACCCAGTGCTAAATGCCATATTACCCATGGGTACCAGTAATATGGCCATAACATGTCCTTCAACATTTCTGCGTGTAAAACTTTTTGTCAGTGTGAATGCGGCAACGAGCATTTACGTCACATACACATATATACACGCTCTAAGATGCCACCTTCACCTTGCGGCTGGGTAGGTTGCTTGTTAGAATGTGAGCTTTTAAATTTTGTGTTGCCATATTTCCCCGTTTTACTTTACGTAAAGGTGCATCTCGTCTCTTTTTTTTTTCATTGCTGTACAACACGCACCGTTTTCTGTGGTTCGTCTTGTATCTCGAAGGGGAGATGAGGTCTGGAATATACCGTGCCCGTAACCTCATGGGATTGTCTTGGCTGAGTTTTCCAAATTTAAAGAGAACTTCTTTATAGACTGAATCATCATGGTATGTCGCCAAAGGCTGCCTAACCAGTGTAAGTTGAATGTCTGACAATGAGAGTTTTTCTTTGGCGTCTTCTTTGTATAAAACATGAGAATTCAGAATGTGGAAAAAATACCTTTCGATACCATTTAGTAGTTTATTTCACCGTTTCTGTTGATTTTATGGGAGATTTTGAGGTAAAATTTTACTTTAAACATCGAAGTTGTGGCAAAAAATTTCAAAATATAGAACATAAAAAAATACTTGTATCTCATGATATTAATCTCGCATAAAGTTTTCACTCCTATCGTGTGGTCTTTTTTTAGTAAACCATGGATTGAAAAAAATGTATCGAAATACCCATGCTCGTGCGTGTAGTACAGTTTTTAAATCCATTTTTCTTAAAAACGGTACTTCATAGAGAGTAACCTTTTTACGTAAAAAACATTGATTTTTTTTAATTTGAAAGAAAATACTTTTTATGCCTGTATATAAGAAAGTTGTGATTATTATCTAAACCCCTCCACCCACTCCTGAATGTTACGCTCCTGATTAAAACTAAACATTCCAAATTTGATAATCAGCGTAACTATTAGCAAAAACCCTTTTAAGGTCTGTATATCTCTTAACGAGCATTTTTCGATGTATGCTTATAATATAAAAACTTGAGTTTGTTTTGGACGGTCCTGTTAAAATTATTGTACAGCAAATACACTGGTATATTCGGAATTAATTTAAAAAATGTTATACGCATTATGTAACTTTATTTCAGTAAATCCAACACATATTATTCTAAATTATCAAAGAAATGAAATATGAGGACTAAATTGAAAATTTCGGATAATATGAGGCTTGTGCTGCTAAGAACCCATTTTTTACTGTTTCATTTATGAAATCGTCATATAGAAAAGAGTATTAATTATATTGGGAGGTGCAATCAGTAATTTTTTTGTTATTTAGGTGATGATAAAAATGCAAAAGCTTTACACGTGAATAGTTGCAAGAACGCTCTCAAAAAGGTTACAGATTTTATTTAATAGAATTGAAGAAATCCTAATTTTTGTTAAAACTTTTACTACCTTATTGATTCTCCTGTACCTAGGGGCAGCCATTCGAGTCATGGGATACTCGAGAAAACCTTTTCTAACACTCTTTACAATCGAACTAAAACTAAAGAAATTACAACATTTTAAAACTTCATGATTTCTGTAGACACCAAAAATGCATGCCTTACTTCAAATGTGAGCCAGTATGTACGATATTATCTAAACATCTTAGCAAATTCTTCAAAAGACAGATGTTCAAATCATTCATTAAAAAGTATTCATTATATTCACTTTTAATTTTTATGGCATATTTTTATTGTATAAACGTTCCAAACATCATATCATTTGTTCCGGTGCAGCAGTGCTATTATCCCTAATATATTGCCAATAATCCGAGAAGAATCAATTCCTTTTATCAATGCGATTGCTAAATCTCGGCTCGATTCAGAATCGTTTTATATCGCAGCGTCGACCATATTTTGGACCTTCGACGTAAAGCATTGTGGTTGATCCCTTCGGGCTTTTTTCGGAGTCTAATGGGACAATACGTGCCAAGTGGTCCAGCACTGGAGATTAGAAATGAGAAATAACTCCTATTAGGGCGAGAGAACGCAGTAAAAGAGAACTATTTGTAAGGGCATAATTACGCAATGAGACACTTAGTCTGAGTAAAAATGAGATGTTAAAAATAGCGTAATTGATAAATATTTAATTAGCAGAAAGTTAAACATAAGGGTAAAGTTTTATTATTGCATAGAAGGGACTAATAATTCACTGCGAACACTTAAGGTTTCGCAGAACTGTAAGTATAAAAGTTTCAAATTAAATCAAATGTATTCATTCATGTTAAAATACTTAGTACTTGCCTATTTCATAAAGAATGGAAAACATACAATACACAACGTCAAGAGACTTATGAGCACTGACCAACTAAAATTTGGACATTAAGAATAATGAGAATAGAATATATTAAAAAGTACACACACACATATATTAAAACTCATTGACACATAAGATACAACATACAGAAATACACATTTTGCTGGAACAATCACTAAGGAGAACGCTAAACCGTTCTGACACCTGTTTAACTGGTGTAATGAAATACTAGCTGATCGCTAATTGTATGTCACTAATAACCTTCAAAATTATTTGCTAATAATTGGTGTTTGTTTTGAGACTCGTTTTTCTTTTTTTTTTTTGGTTATTTTAAGAAGCGGGTTGTTTTACTTATCAACAGTTATTTTTTTGTGGGCGCCAGAAATCCTAGAGACAACGCGAACTGGATGTGACCATTTAAATATACATATTATCAGATATTTGCTCTCACAATCCGCAATGTCTCGCAGATCTCGTATCTTGCGATAAGTGAAAGGGGCAAATTCCAAAATAATTAGTATATCAATTATGATTAAATGAGAATACCAGCATGATTTAGCTCAACAAATATAATGTGAAATTATAAGTAAAGTGATTTTATTTTAAATGGAATTTATCTGATGAATAACTTGACTTGATAATGAAATTAATGTGAAAAATTTGATTAGACAAAGAAGCTTAGAGTAGAGTGGGAAAATACCGGCCCCGGGGATAATTTCGGCCTTCAGGGCGCCCGTTTCTCCCGCCCTAATATAAAGAAAGACAGCCGCTCACACGTCCCGGGCACCCGAGCACGCAAGCAGCAAACAGAGTGTTTCCAACCGTACCATAATTACGGTACATGTCCATAATTTGGCCTGTTTCGATGCTTGTGTACCATGTACTTATAACACCTATAAAGGTACGCCTGTTGTACCATAATTCTTTCCAATCCAAGTTTACATGTCGTTTTCCAGTGTCGCTTCTTAGTTTCATCCTTGTTCAAGTCAAGTAGATAACTAAACAAAGATGCAACTACAAAGTGCTCTTTACGATTTTTGGTGCTTTGAACGCAGCGATTATTCCAGCATCTATTAAGAGTTGGAATGATTTTCCTTTCTTTTATCGTGCAATATTATAGAGAAATATAGAGAATTTTACGCCTAGCCCGACGACCAAATAATGAAGCTTAGCCGCCAAACTCTTAAAACTAACATCACCTATTATTACAGGCAAGACCGAGATAGTCCAATGGTAAAAAAATAAATTTCTTGAAAAATTCTACTTTTGTCGAAATCTTTGGGTACGGCAAAATCGTATCTTTATATGCGAAAATCGAACTGGGCGCACCCAGAAACCCCTTTCCAGAGCAATCACGTCAAAATTAAAATTTTTTGAAAAATATTTTTGAACATTTTTTTTTTCGTTTTTATTACGGAAACGGTTAGAAAGATCCAACTACATGATACCAACGTACACATAAAATTTTTGAGTTTTTATTTTTTATCTATACATATATTTAATAATGTTTTGATTTATGCATTTTCATTTTCCAAAAATAATTGTTTTTTGGTAAATAAATTGCAGTTGCCTTGTGTAGGTAGATTTTTAAGATTTGTTCATCTAGCGTTTTATAGTAATTCAAAAAATTAAGTTAATAACACTAAATTCTTCAACTATGTAAGTAGAATACCCTTGATCCAGTAATATGAGTTGTACCATTATTTTTGTAAATGTACCATAATTTCGAGTCATATGTACCATTATTGAATGGCAGATAGTCGGCAAACAAACTTAAAGTTAACGGTTAGTATCGTTCTGGCGGTGCTAAATGCAGCTGTGCTATTTTATAGAGAATTTTCTTAAAAAAAACACGTGTTGCTATAAAGAAAGTTTGTGCTTAAGGCCGCATATTTCAATAACGGTAAGTTGTACGAATTATTTATTTGTATGTAAATGAACTCTATTATGTTGTTTTTCACTTGGTTCACTCAGAACCCATGTAAATTTAGTCATTTTTAAATAATGTATTCGGCTTTCGGTTATTGTCTTAGGGGTAATTCCGGCCGTCACTGTGCGGATAATATCGGCATGGCCAGTATTACCCAACCGAATTTTATTTCAAACTTTTCGTTTGCAGATGCCGCGGACCTATACAAGAAAAACTACGAGAGCTTCTTGGACTGCTGAGACGCTCCTGGCAGCCCTTGCAGCCATAGAAAATGGACGTGCTGTTCGGGAGGTTTCAAGAAGTTTTGCCATTCGAAGAGCGACTCTTCAAGATCGACGTAGATGAGGCCAAGTGTCGAAGCTTCCATTGGGACGACGCACAGTGGGTTGTGGGAGGAAGAAATGTACATTTTTCTTTTTCATTATATAAACTAATTCTTTTTCTGTTTCTATTTTAGTTAGTTTTAGCTCGTATGCCCAAATTTTATGCCGGATGAAATGTAAATATAATTTTTAAATCAAATTGATACCAAATTTTTAAACAAGATAGATAATTATAACAATTTTATCCTATCAGCTTTTGCTAAATCAAATAACTTGCTTAGTTTCAACTTTTTTACTAAACAAGCAGGGACTTTAATACTTATAAATATTAATTTATTTAATTTTTATGTAACGATTTTAAACCTTAAATCTTGAAAATCTAAACACAATGAAATTTTTTGTAATATTTCATAAATTTTAAATAATTTAGCTACTAAATTTTAAATAATTTACCTACTACTAGTATGTACTTTGTCCAAAGTAATAAAGCAAAAATCATCTGCGGATATTTGCGGATAAAGCTTAGTTGGCGGTGATTCTTTCGATTTGACAGCGCGCAGGCCTCCATACGTTACTCTCCTGAATTATTATTTTTTTAAATTTGAAACAAAATCCTGTTTACAATTTTAATTTTATGAGTGTATACCAACTTTCGTTAATTTATTCAACACCGTTTCAAAAATATTGCGCAAAAACCACCTTCAGGAAAGCCCATTTAGGGGGCTATAGCCCCCTTAGGAGTCACTTTTCGATATAAGTTTATTATGCAAACTGAACTTATTTTTAGCTGATCTATCAGCCCTAGAAGTTTGTGTAGGATTTTTTGAAACACCCTGTATATGCGGAATATTATCATTTATACGCTTCTTCTAAAAAGGTTTGCATTTCTCCCGCCCCCGGTAAGGCCCGTAAATCGACACCCCTGGGACAAAATTTAGTTACCATTTCTATAACAAATACGAGAAATAACCAAAACCAAAATATGAAGCATTTTTAGATACTTAAATAATTTTTTCCTGAAAATGCCTATTTTTACCCAGTGTGCGACGCGACGCACAGTATTTAATCAAGAACAGGAGCGTGAATTAGCAAAGCAAATAATTAATCTTGCAAGCTTTTCTTTGGAATCACGCCAGCGCAGGTTCAGCAAAGCACCTACACTTTTGCAAAATCCAATAATTTGGAAACTCGGTTCAAGGAGGAAAAATGCTTAGCAGGTCGTGACTGGTTCGAGGGATTTTTACGTCGCAATCCAGAAATTAGACTAAGGAAACCGGAATTAACCGGAGTAAATCGTGTGACGGCTTTCAACAATGAGGAACTTGGAATATTTTTTGCAAACCTGAATCAAAGTTTACAGAATTAAAAATATTTTAATTCTGTAAACTTTGCCTGAATGCTCTAATGGATAAATACAAATTTTCTCGAGCAAGAGAATTTAACGCCGATGAAACTGGCATTACAACAGTGCAACGTCCAAACAAAATCTATGCTAAAAAAGGTCAAAAAAGAGTTGGTTTTTTAACCAGTTGAGAGAAGGGAAAAACCACTACTGTTAGGTGTTCATTGAGCGCGTCTGGAATTTACGTCCTCCGATGTTCATTTATGCTAGAAAAAGAATGACCAATCATTTCAAGAAAATGGAACTCCAGGCGCTATTTATCATTACTCAGATATCGGATGGATAACCGAAGATTTATTCATTGCATGGTTAAAGCACTTTGAAAATTGTGTTAAAATTTCAAAAGAAGATCCAGTTTTGTTATTAGTAGATAAACACTCTAGTCACTGCACGTTAAATGTTTACAATTTCTGCAAAGAGAGGGGAATTATTATTCTAAGATTCCTCCACATACATCTCACAAAGTTCAACCTCTTGACGTTACGTTTTATGGTGCTTTGAAAGCAGCGTACCTACAATGCAGAATGTGACAAATTTATGAGAAATCACCCAGGAGAAAAAAATTACGCCCAATATCGTTGCAGATTTGTTAAACAGAGCTTTTGGAAGAGTTGCAACTATCGAAAAAGCCACTAAAAGTTTTGAGGCGACCGGAATATTCCCTGCTAATCCTGACGTTTTTAGCGCAGAAGATTTTACCCCTGCTGAAAATTTGCAGCCTACAAACTTGAATGAGGCGATTCCTAGAGACGTACAAATGGAAAATAAAAGAAAACATGAAAGCGAAAAGGATATAAGAATGAAGGTAGACATAAACCAAGATGAAATAAGGCAGAACTTATCATTTGAAGAAATACTGCCAATTCCAGGATGTTATGGAATAAATAACGGAAAAGGAAAAAAGTGGAAAAAAGCAACACTCTCAAATAATATTTACCTCCACTCTTATGAAGGACATTTTAGAAGAAAACTGCAGAGCATAGAACAGACAAAAGTAAAAAGGGCGAAATAACAGGTTTTTGAGATATTTGATGACGCCAGCGTTTTTGTGGGAAAAAAGACCGATACAATACAACAGAAACCAAAGCTTATGCAGAACACTAAGGTAACCATGAAGAGGAAGAAGAAAAGTCAGATGCCGAGGTTAACGAGGATATTTGCATTATTTGCGGAGAATTTGGGAAAAACCGGGTACTCTGGCTGAGATGTGTGATATACTTTGGATGGGCTAACAATGAATGTACCAGTGGAGAAAAAAAGACACTTTATGTGTCGATTACTGCGAATAAATATTACTCTGGGTAATTGCAGCCCCCGGCTGATATTACCCCCAGACTGCGGGTAATACCGGGCACTAATGTATTTCTTTAGAATTCTGTATTTTTTTTAAAACAACCTTGTTGCTTTCTAATACATATGTATTCTATTGCCTAATGTCCTATCTTTACTTTAAACCTCGCATATACGCTTTAAATCATAAAATATCTTAGATCTTCTCTTAAGGGGTCGGTATTCCCCCGCTCTACCCTATATGATAAAGAAATGCTACAAGATTGGTCTTTACAATATGTTCACCTTCCATTTGGCTAATACTTAGCTTCGTCCAAAATATGCTGTAACAAGTGATCGTATTGGGATTTCTATTGGAACCGTGTCTGCCTATATTCCCAGGTTAGTGTCAACTGGATTTATCTACGACTTGTGTGGTTCCTAACGTAACAAGTCTCTTCCAAGTGGTTCAGTTCAGCGTTTACTGACACTTGCTGCTTGACAAACAAGAGGTTTTTTGCAGCCAATCTCGGGATGATATTACATGAAATAGGAAATAAACTAGTCTTAGACCATTGTATATTGCTAATTAAGTATTATGAAATGAAATATCATGTGAACATCAGTGACATAGTTAAATCTACAATGAAGCAGTCTACAAATTGAAAATTTACTGGTAAAAGCAGTTAGGTATAAACCGGAATTTAAATTAAAATATAAGATTGTCTAAGAATAGGCTTAAAAATATTATCTACTACAAGCAGATACATTTCGAAATTGAAATTACAACTTAAAATTAAGTAGCAAGTGAGCCAAAAATAGTAATATTTATTGTTATTTAAGATATCTTTTTCATTACATTAAAATATGAAATACAAGAGAAAATAATGGAATGACTTGTGTCAAAATCAGTGACCCCCGTAAAATTAATTTTTAATTTCAAATATGATAATAAATAGAGGTACAACCTCTAACAATGAGTCGTATGACTCAAAATAAGTAAGCACTATTACTTTTATTTCGGCCCTTGGGACATAAACGAAAACTGACAACAACTGTGCCTTAATTTAGTTAAAGATAAAGATAATATAATCCCTAACTCGCATCCGAGATAGAAATTTAGATAAAAGATAAAACCAGGGAAATTTACATTGTGAGATTAACATCTAATAAATGCACAATAATGTCGGTACATCAGGATTGTGACTAGGTGGGTGAATGCTAATAGCTATGTTGATGTAACAAAGAAATTGAGAATGTAATTAAATGAACCTGTAAAGAAAAACATAAAAACCAGCCACACTATGAGGGAAAATTCGGAGAAATTTCACTGAAAATTCAATTTAATACCTTTACAGGAATACGTAGAATTTCTCCTAAATTTAACCCAAATAATGCTGTTAAATTTGAACGAAAATACGTTAACCAAAATGTGCGTGACCCTTAAACGGTGGAATAGTTACGATTTCCCTAAATTTGGACTGAGCCTTTTTGAAATTACATGAATCTGACTAATAAGAATCGCAAATATTTACCAATAATTCGGTAATATTACCCAAGAGGTCACGACAATAATTTAAAAAAAAATGGCGATGTAAGCTATTAAAGTTGGATATAAAAATGCAAAATTTTTGCATTATTCAAAAAATACTAAGCAAATCAATCATAGAATAAATTCACAAATCGTAAGTACTAAGTAGAGCACTAGCATTCTAAAATCGATATCCGCAAATCTATTCATTAATAGATGTCACTGGCGACTTAAATATTAAATATCGAGAATAGTTTGAAATTGAATTTATAAATTTAGGTGAAATGGAATGAGCATTTATTCCGTTACACTGGCAATATGCTGGAACTATATTTCTTTTTGCCTTGGATCATGATCTTGAACTTCATCGTGCACCATGTAGGTGTTCCTATTGTTTTTTACATTCAGCAGGTTATAGAAAACGTTTTTTGATGACAGTTTTAATGTGGCAAGCTCCTTAATAGCCTATATACAATCCTCCCACCCGCAAGGCCTTGCTCTGTAGACCGGCCTGCGATGTTCCACCTCACACTAGCAATGCATAAGGCATTATGGCGTGGAACAATCTATACTAAATATTGCCGCTCTAAGCATGGAAACAAACACATTTTTTGCGACGCGGCGCAAAGCCAACAGCGTATCACTAAGCGTTGTTGCTAATTGCTCAATATGGGCAACATACTAAAGTTTAGGATCAATGTGGACTACGAGGAACTTGCTGCTTTTGGTATCCCTCTTCATATTATCCAGCCCTCTAAGAGAAAATAGTAACTTCACAGTCTTGCTTTTATTCAACAGCAGCTTGTCCGCCCTCAATCAGTTCCCTGCAGTTGTGACTCCCTCAACCGCTTCACAGCATTTTACAGGGTGGAGTGCGAGAACGAAAGAGTGGCGCCGCCGCCGGGGCCGTCGGCAAAAAACTGTAATTTGCCTCTACGTCGCCACGAGAGTTATTAATATATATTTAAAAAAAGTATGGGTCCTAGAACCTAGCCTTAAGGTATCTATATAGTCACAGCTCTTTGAGAAGAGTTCATCCCTCCCACGTTCAAGGCCTAGATCCTGCCATGAATGCCATGAACATATAACTTAATAAAGTTAATGGTAGTCAGAGAGAAATATTTATACCATTGCAACTTGTGCAGGAAGAGATCATGAGCCACGCAGTAAAATGACCTGCTCAAATCGTAAAACAGCACCTAACTGAACTTCGTGAACTCAAAAGGGCGCTGGATATCTAACTGACCAGGTCCAAACCAAATTGGAAACTTATAAAAATGCTTTTCCTATGGAAGTTTATCGTTCTTACAGCCATGCACTTTTCAACTATCTTAGACACTATTGGTAAAAGCGAAATCGGTCTATAATAATTAGAAATATAATTTCGTCACAATATTTGAAGATGGATACAAACATGGCCTGTTTAAGAATGCTTAGAGAATATTTTTCCTGAAACATTGGTTAATTAATTTAATTCATAGAGCAGTAGTCAACGTCATGGCATCTACGAACATACCTACTGGTTTTGTTTTCTAAATGGTGAATTATTATCCTTCATCTCTGAATAGAATAAAATATTGTCAAGCCTAGTTATATAAGCCAAATTCTCCAAAGGATCTATCTCTGTACAGTATATCCCTCAATAAATTTTGAGTCATATTGCAGAAAATCTTATTGAAATCATCTGGTATTATATTAGGAAGGAGGTTAAGCTTATTCATGTTTCTTCGTTGATTAATAATGGACCACATTGCCATTGTGAGATTCCTTGCAGACCCGATAATAATTCTGTCATTTGTTGCGTTGCTATTTTAGCTTTCTTTATAGAATTCCTGTAGATTATTTTAAAATCTTCATATTCCCCAACAATACCTGGTCGGCCAAACTGCTTTCCAGTTCAACCAAAAATTGAAGATGCTTGCTTATGGACCCTAAGCCGAACCAGATGGTTTCGCCCGGCTGGTCTGATCTGATAGTAACAGATCTTTTCAGTAACACCAATAAATATGCCTGCTCGAGCACGCGTAAAAGCACACCGAACTTCCAGTCGACAGTCCGGCTCACCTCAGTGTCAAAATCATAAGAAGTGCTTTCTATTAACCTAGAAGAAATTCTTGCCCGGGTGGATTATTGGCCTACAAATTTTATCCTCTTGTTCAAAATTTGATCTTTGCATATGAATTTTAAATTGTATTTGCCGAAAGTTGTGATGAGAAATATCAAACTTTACAGTGAGAGCGGACAGGTCTTCGACTGAAAAATGTATGAAGATATATCACCTAGACACCAGTTTGCCCTAGTGAATAGTCCTCTCAAACCCGTAGCTACACAATATGTCGCAGAGCATACTTGCCTCATGTTCCTCAGTTTTAAAATATACGTTAAAGCCTCCAGCCATGACTATGCTCTTGGTCTCATTCCACTGACTTAGAGTGCCCTCCAATCTGGTCAAAGAGGTGTCAAAATAACCAATAGAAAATCTATACATAATTAGAATAAACAAATTAAAAGCCTTTATGTAAGGAAGACACATTTTATAAATGGTTTCTCATTAAAATTAAAAATCGTATCCATTGGATAAGTAACTAAGTTCTTTTAAGTAAATATTGCTGAGCCGCCACTCACATGCTTACTGCTAGCAAAATGTCCAGTACAGCTGTAGTTAGCCACATCAGTTTTTAGTATTTTTTATCACTCTCTTAAGCTTCAGTGAGACAAACAACATTAATATCTCGGCCAATCAAGCAATCAAGAAAGCTTAAAAGTGGTCAATCTTGTTTCTCATCACTGGTCTTACATTTCCATAGGGTAATTGATAATTGGATGCAGCGTTGTCCATCATTTTCTGTTCTTAGTGCCCTAGTCGCCCTGTGAATAGTCCTCTCAAACCCGTAGCTACCCAATATGTTGCAGAGCATGCTTGCCTCACATTTCTCAGTTTTAAAATATATATTAAAGCCTCGAGCCACGACTATGCTCTTGGTCTCACCCCAATGGCTTAGAGTGCCCTCCAATCTAATCAAAATAACCAACCGGAGATCTATAAACAATAAGAATAAACAGATTAAAAGTTTTATTTACAGCCAACATGCCGCAGAGCATACTTGCCTCATATTCTTTAGTATCAAAATGTACATTAAAGTCTCCAGCCACGACTATATGCTCTTGAACTCACCCCACTGACCTAGAGTGTCTACCAATCTGGTCAAAGAGGTATCCATTTTGTAAAACACATTTCTATAAAATTTTCCTCATTAAAATTAAAAACCGTGTCAATTGGATAAGTGACTAAGTTCTCTTTAATAAATATTGTTGAGCCGCCACTCACATGCTCACTGCTAGCAACATGTCCAGTACAGCAGCTTGGTCAATCAAGGAAGCTTTCAAGTGGCCAATCTCATTTCTCATCGATGATCTTATATTTGCACAGGGTAATTGATAATTGTTTGCAGCATTGTCTTTAAACTTTCTGTCCTTAGTGGACATGGTCTTAGGTCGAGAAATAGTTAAATCCTTACCACAAGAAATAATGATAATTGCTCATTTTTGGTTGAAGGGGTCAAAGATGGAAACTTCTATTGCATTATCAGAAAATATCGATTCGTTTCATTTAACACAACTCTTATCAAGGGTAAAGTGAAAATTCTCATTTCACTTTAACATATATGTATTGATGATGGACTTGTTTCAAAATAAAAAATCAGTAGGGCATACTGTTATACATTCAAATTAATCACATCATGTTTTCTCTACCTGGTATTTGTTAGATTACTGAATTAATGATGCCAAAAATAGGCTTATGAGCTAATAAATTTTTACGCATTTGTAACATTGACTATTTAAGTAGGTCCTTAATAACCTAGGATAAACCTGAGAAAAAAATTATTTTGTTTATAAAAAATACAATTAAAAATATGGCGAAAAAAATCCTATTGGTATAAGTATGATTTAGATTTAACTCATTTCTTTTGCAGCACCATGTATTTAGTCTCGCAGGGCAGCAGCATTTTTATTAAGTATGAATTAAAAGGTATCCCATAATTCCTCATAGTTTTGTGATAGTCCTAAACCTAGCTTAATTGCAGTAGGAAAAAGAATAGAATTCTTCACTCATATTGGAACGACTCCAATGACATTTCTGAAGTTGTATTTAATTTGAATGTGTGGTTCTAACCAAAATATGAGACTTACGCTTCGTATTCGGTCGAGTCAACACGCGTTTTGTAGCGGATCCTTCGTCGCCAGCCACGTGTTCACCATGTGGCTGTCGTTCAGTGGCCGTTGTTTCTCCCCGAGGAAGAATCGGCTGTCCTAGCCAGAAGAAATCCCCATTCACGCCAGTATTCAGGCCGGGGGGAACCGGATGTTCCCGTGGGATCATTTCTGTCTGTGCTTGCAAACATTCAGCTCACAGCTACTACTTTATGTGCTCGACACCTTGAAGGGTCAAAAATTTAGTGCCACCGATCCAACATACCTTTCAGCTTGTTATACGGCCTATATTCTGCAAGAGGAGGGTGAAATGGAACAGTGGACTATGACTGAAGTTAGATGCCCTTAGTTTCTGGGTGCATGCCGTCCAGCGAAGCACATACGTAAAGCAGCAGCAGCAGCTAAACAAAATATGTAAATAACTTTGTTTCTTTCTTATTAAAATATCGGTATTGCAAAAAAGTTATAAATGGTGCTTTGAGCTCTTCGGTTTTAAGATGGTCTCACTCGAGAATAGACTAAAAGTAATTAACTTTCAATTTTCAATTATCTATAGCCTAAATTTGCAGATAAAATCCTCGCAGGTTTATGAAATAAACTGTTTTACTAAGTTTAGGTTTTTTTCAATCCTAAATGGTTTAATATGTTCTTTAGGGCCCAATAACAATAACAAAGCACTATTGACTCCCATAAGAATTTTATAGTTAACGATGAAATATATTCTTAAGATCACATTTGCCCTTGTAGTATATTTGGAATTTATAAAACATTGATAGAATAAAAAAACTATCACAATGTTTTCCAATAGAGATTTAAAATATTCCTTGTTGCTTAAGTATTACCCATTTAATTTAAACTGCGTTTGATCAGGGTAATTCAATAAGGGAATGACTTAAAATAATTTACATTTCCTGCATCTAACAACCTAGATGTATTTACTATACAAATAGGTACAAAACTATCACGAGGGAATACTTAATTACTGAATTAACAGGCTAAATGTTTGTTGACGTTAAGAAATTCTATTCAAAATCGCTGTAATATTCATCAAGTGGAATTGAAAATTATCCGGGATCTTTTCCTCATAATTAGTACTGTTTTTGTTGCCTTTACTATTGGATACAGAAAAAAACCTTTCAAATTGAATGTTGCAGAACTTCTACAACTATAAGAATCTGCCTAAGAAAAAAATGCATATCGCTAAATCGAAAAACTTTCTTTTCCAATATAAGATTGCTTAGAACGAAAGTCTTTTTCCTGTTTTCAGCAATTTTCTCCAAATTCATGGCAATATTAGAACACTATCCCGTAATGATTACCACTAAAAATTAATATATTCGGTAGAAAATATTGCAAAACGACGTAACTGGGGGAAAGGGTGGCGCTTGTGAACAGTAAGTGCATCTAGATGATTAAAATTTAGCGCTTGTTCCATCCTTTAAAAATTTGAAATGAATTCTGCATTCAAAATTTGAAATGAATTCTGCATTCTCTTTTACCGATACTCCTGCAGTAGTTTAGCGTCTTCTGATCAAGAGTGATACGTATTAGTCAAGCGTCGATTATTTATCAGTTGTTAAAATAAATGTATTTTGCTTTCTAAATATCTGTTTTAAAGTAAGTAGATTATAAATTTTATTCAGCTTCGATATTCTACTTATGTATAGTGATAAATTCTGATGTGCTATTATCGCTTTATCAAATTATTAGCCTATAACCGTTGACTGATCTCAGCCAACGCTATAACTATAATCTGGGACAGTTATGGTTACAAAAGTGTGGGGCACATATATCCCTTGCCTTGTCCCTGGAAGCTTGTGTACATTTTAAACAAGATAATTATAATTACTATTTTTTTTTACTTCTACATTAAAAAACTTACATTAAAATTATCTGAAACTTAAAAAAAGCTTGGAAAAAACCTTTGGTAGAAGAAACATCTTATCCCTAAATTTATAGACAAAACATACAATTTTTAGATTTTGGGTTGGGATATTCGCACAAATTCTGAATTATTTTCAAGATACTGGAATATTGGATTAACCATCCAATTCCTTTTCTACTATTGAAAATACTACTGGGCGCATTTATACAGGAATAAAAGACAAGAGCGACAAAATACGCGGCATCCTCGAGTTATCGGCGCGCGACACACGAGATCATCGAACTTACTGTTCGGTGACATGACGAGGTCGATCTGGCAGTGACGACAGCGTTAGTATTTAATTGTTAACATCGAGACTGATGATGATAACGAGAGCAAGACCAAAAAAGTAATGTAAACTTAGAAGCTGATCAACAGGAAGAACAGACAAATGAAAAATATGAACTGGAAGCAACCAGTCAGGAAGTGGAATAGGGTGGAAGTGATGAAGGATCTAACAAAGAACAAGATAATTATGAAGCAGATAGAAGTAAATATTTCAAATGAAAGAATGGCACAAAATGATCCAAATATTGCACTGACATTAGGGATCGCACATAAGCTTTTTACCGCGTGTCAAGCAAATTTTAAAAGCAGATTCTAAAAACCCGTTAGTTATGATTTCAGATATTGTCAAATATACTACAATAAAATCAGAAAACAATAGAAATTACAAAGATACCATTATAAGAAGGCAGATGAAGTGGAAATCAAAGCTGTGTTTGGTTTACTTTATCTTTCTTGTATGTTTAGAGCCAATCACAGAAATCTTAGAGAAGATTTTTATACACATAATGGCAATCGAAAGGTTCGTATTTTTACTGACCTGTATGAGGTTTGAAAATAGAAAATAGGGCAATGTAGTGGCTTGCCTCTATAAGAGTAGTATTTGACAAGTTTATCAATGATTGTCAATCTATTTATACCCCCAAAAAGTATATAACCCTAGACGAAAAGATGGAGTCATGAAATGATCCCGCCAATATATCACAAACCAACCAGTAGAGTACAGTATTAAGATACAGGCTTTGGTTGACTCTAAAACTTTCTGTACTCTGAGCATGGAAGTATAATAGAGGAATACAGCCAGATCAGTTTAGCAAATCACTAAAATATATAAGCCTCCGAACGACTGAACCAATTTCAGGGACTAATCGAAATGTTACCTTTGATAACTGATGTACTAGTTATAAACTCATCCAGGAACTCTTCGAAAGCCACAAGCTTATTTCAGTCGGCACCCTTAGAAAAATTAAAAGGCAAATTTCCCCTCAGCCGGTGCAGTGGGTAACGAATTGCGAAACGCGGTCAGAAGCAACACATCATCACAGAAATCCTGACAGCAGCTGTCTTCCGAATAACTGGAGAAAGCTACACAGTTTATCAAAAAGCAGAACATAGCCTTTGAAAGGAAAAATAGCAATACTGGAAGAACGAACATCATAAAACATAAAACTGACACAGAAAGTGCTCACCTCATACAGCAGCATCCTCGGAAATTACCAGTAACGAAGCAGCAAGGGGTTACAACGTTAATGAACATAATGCTTGACGATGGAGCTATGTATTTTCTCAGCTGCTTTTAAATTATAACAGATCTAAACAAACCGGCCTATTTGATTTTCAAAAAAAATACGATCGTGTCATATATTCCTAAGAACAAGAACGCCTTACTCCATTCACTGCTTCATCATCAAGTTTCCTAAAATTATTAGCTATGTTTTTCCTGAATACATACCGCAGGTATTAACTGTATTGTTACTGATAAATAATACCTAGTTCGTTTAGAATACTCGTGCTTTATTATCAATTCACGCTTTACAATCCCACATCGACGGACAACTATCAACTGACTCATGACAATTTACCTTGCCGTAGACAACCTTCAAAAACAGTGTTACCAACTACTACTAATAATAAAGTCCTGACAGAACATCCTCCCCTTTATAAGGGAACTAATATTCTGTTATATAGTCATTTAGATAAACAGGTCTTTTTATATTTCTCACCGGTCTTGAAGACACATCAACATTTTCGCAGGTTTCACTAACACTGTTTCCTAAATTTTCACAAACACTCGCGTTATTATCAATGCCACTACTTACTCTACGATTTACAGGATCTAATTCCGCAAGAACATTTTCAGTACTTCTAGTTACTAAAGGGTTATTAGGGTTAGTAAATTCTGACAACGCTGGAGTGACTGGTTGAGGTTGATTTGAGTGATATTCAAAATTATTTTGAACAAAGTTATGATATCTAGCTAAAATTAGATGCCAACGATTTCGTCTGAAAACACCTGTGTTAGTTTCTATTAAATAAGATCTTGGCTGATCTAATTTTTGTATTATTCTACCGTACAATTTTAAATCTGTCACCCAAACGCTATCTCCAATTTGCAAATCTGACAGCTGTTTAACACGATGCCTTTTATTATAATTTTGTGACATTTTATTCCTATAACTTTCCTCCTTTCTAAAAATTGAGCTTGTGCCCGCTTTTTGATTTAAAACTTGAGGCAAAATTGGTAAATTTGAACGAATTTTGCGATTAAACATTAATTCAGCCGGACTGAACCCATTTTCCAGAGGGGTAGTGCGATAATAAATACATATCACCGCCCTTTTTTATTAAATTTTTCGCAGTTTTGACTGAAGCCTCTACACAACCATTTGACTGAGAAAAATAAGAACTGCTCTTGATGAACTTAAAATCATAATCTTTTGCAAATTGTTGAAATTCATGTCTAAACTGGGAACCGTTATCTGACCTAACAATTTCTGGAATACCGAATCTGGAAAATAATTCTTTCAGCTTGGTGATAACTACACTCGAGTTGAGTGAAGTAGTCCACCACAATCATATACCACGACCCGTCAAGTTTGAGCAGATCAATGGCAACTTTTTGCCATGCTCGTTCTGGAAACGAATCTTTAACAAATGGCTCTCTTTTATTTATACGGTGTTCTACACATTGCGGACAATTCCGTACCAAATTTTCGATTTCACTAGATAACCCTAGCCACCAAACAGCTGACTTCGCACGTGCCCTACACTTCACTACGCCTTGGTGACCTTGGTGTATAAATCCCATAATCTTAGGTTGCAGAGATTTAGGAATAAGTAACCTCGTACCACGTAGCAAATAACCGTCACATTCTCATATGTCAAAACGATATTGAAAATAAGGTAAAAGCTCTTGGTTTATTGAATTTTTATTTGAAGGCCAACCATCTCTGGTATATTCGCGCAATTTTTTACAAAGAAAATCTTTAGTTTGCTCTCGTTTAATCTCGTCTAACAGACATGGTTTTACTTCAATTGAAGAAGTGATCAAATTTACAAAAATATCGGTTTCGAGAACTAATTCGTCATCATTAGGAACACTATTATTCTCTGAAAAACATCGGGACAATGTATCGGCTACGACCAAATCCTTGCCTGGAACATAATAAATTTCATAGTCATAGCGCATAAGTCTTAATCGGAATCTTTGTAGCCTAGGAGTTAACTCGTCTATTGGTTTAGTTTGAAGTACCTGCACCAACGGCTTATGATCGGTTTCTAATAAGATCTTAATTCCAGAGATATACTCAGAAAATTTCTCACACGCCCACGTGAGCGCAAGAGTTTCCCGCTCGATTTGAGCGTACCTTTGCTCGGTTTTTGACAGTAATCTGGAAGCATAGCTTACTACTTTCTTTTGACCATTTTGGTCCTCTTGAACTAAACAACTTCCAATCCCAAAAGATGAAGCATCGGCCGAAACAATAATTTTCTTAGATGGATCAAAATACTCTAAACATGGACTTTCTTGTAATAACTTTTTGATTTTTATGAAACTTTGATTTTGTGCTGAACCACAATAAAACTCTACGTTTTTCTTTAACAAGGACGTCAAAGGTTCTAGAACATGAGAACGGTTCGGTATAAATCTGCTTGAAAAATTGACCATACCCAAAAATCTTAAAAGTTCATTCCTGTTTTTAGGTACAGGAAAATTTACAATGACTTTGATTCTTTCTTGATCTACGGATATCCCGCTACTAGATATAGAATGCCCTAAAAAGTCTAGGGATTCTACGTCAAAAACACATTTTTGTTTATTTAAGGTTATACCTTCTGCCTGAATACGCTTCAAAACCTCAAAAAGAATTTCGTTGTGTTTCTCCATAGTAGGTGCGTGTATCAATATATCGTCTATATGAGAAATGACACCATCTAAGCCGTTTAATATTCTACTTAAAAGCATCGTAAAGTATTCTGGCGCGCAAGTAATACCTTAAAAATATAACGCCCAAAAGGAGTGATAAAGCAAGTTAAATCTTGACAATTTTTATTTAAACGGATTTGGTAAAATCCAGAAGTAGTGTCTAAGCGACTAAAATATTTGGAACCTTGAACCAGTGCAAGAATCCTTTCGACTTTACCTATTGGAAAATGCGTGCGTAAAACTGCTTGATTTAACTTGGTGTAATCTACGCATAGTCGAATTTTATCATTTTTACGAACTATTACTATTGGACTGACCCACGGCGTATGATAAGTTACTGGTTCAATTATATCAAGTTTTTCCAATCTTTCTAATTACCAACTACTACTAATAATAAAGTCCTGACAGAACATTAACTCAATCGAAAGTTGTTCATAAGTTCATTGCTAGTGACTATAAAATGATGAGACGAGAAAAATTGGGGTTAGCATTGGCAAGGACGCAACTTCAGCTTCGAAAAGACAATTCAAGATTTACTGGTGAACAGTCGATAGAACCGCCTAAGAAAAAACAGGTTACAGCTCGTGGTCGTCACGGTTTTTTTCCTCGAAAAGTTGACAAGAAAGCAAATGCGAGATTTCAATTTGCTTAGAATATGTTCTTATGCATTGCGAAACTTGTGCCAATGCTCTGAATAAAATTATTATTTTTTGCTGTATTATAATGTTTAATATGCTCTGTAGTATTTTGTAATTCATTTGTGTCTGTGTTTTTGTTTTTTTTTCACATTCTTTGTTTTATACTTATTATCAACACAGCTGTTTGTGATTTATTTTCTGGAGTCTACGACGTTTTATTTAAGTAAAATATATGTAAAATACTTGCATTAATGTTACAAACTGTGAGTAATACAAAATATTAAATATTCTATACACAAAAAGGAAAAACAGATCTGACCTACAATATATATATTATATTTTTTAGTAAAATGTTCAAGCCATGATTGATATAGTTTTAATTAACATGGCCCTAAAAGTTGATTATTAACAAAAAAACAGCCACAAATTAAATTTGTCCCCAAATACATTCCGTCAATTGAACCGAGTCTGACTGATCTTATATATAAAACAGCGTATAACAAATATTTCTGAACGCATTATGCTATTTTTTTAAAATAATTAGGTCAAAATATTAGAAACGAATACCTAACCTTCACTATCCTAAATACTCTATGCTTAATTAGATATATATGTAGTGTTATGATTCTGATGGTCATAGCAAAAATTATATTAATTTAAATTTTTTAAAACACAGAACTTTCATAGGAATAAAGAGGAGCTGACCAAAATATTGAGTTCTGAGAAAGCTTGCCTCATATCGGCTCTGTATGGGGGCATTCAGTTATTCTAACAGTCTTTTAATAACTTCATGAATACCTCATTTGCCTTTCCCTGAAAAGTAAATGACGACTCCAGATGAACATCTAACAGTTTGATAGAACCTTTTTGATGCAACAAATGTATAATTTTGTATTTAACTAGATGTACTTTTTCTGTTTTAAGTGCATTTCTATTAAATAGTTTTTCCAGGTATGGTAAACAAGCTTGCGACTCAAAGGATAGAGAATTTTATTTTTTATTTTATTTTGGAACTGTCGTGTAATTAGCAGCCGATTTCATATTAGTTGAACGCTCTAGATGCCAAAGATAAGCCAATTATTAGGAGTAACCCACTAACAGTAAAAATCGATTTCAACTCAGACCGATCATACAGATAACCATGACACAGCGGTTATTGCTTCTCCTAAAGTCATTACTTCTGCTAAAGTCATTACTTCTCCTAAAGTCATTGCTCCTACACCTCACGTATAAAAGAAGACTGACATTATGTGATAGTGTCCAAGATGCCACCTCCGTATACAGCAAACCAGCTTGCACACTATGCCAAAGAAAAACTTGAAACTACTGACTTTATCCGATGTTTTCCAATGCTGAAGAATAAGAACCGTTCACCCTCCGATTTCAAGGTTCAACATTTTGTACCAAGCACTTTGAACGGCATGCTCGAGTTATCGGCGCGTGGCACACGAGATCATCGAACTTACTGTTCGGTGACATGACGAGGTCAATCTGGCAGTGACGACAGCGTTAGTAATTAATTGTTAACATCGAGACTTATACGGCCGAAGCCTACCATAACGCTGTGACTCAACATCTGTATACATACATACCTGGGGGGGTGAGGTCTGTTGGGGTTGACTCCGACAGAGAAGCTTTGACAGCCTGTAAGTTTCTTGCGCTGGAGAATTTGGAGGTTGTTGTGGAGAAAAGTACGAAGAGGGATGGTGGGCTGGATATGGACCCGATGACCACCTATAGTGCGGCTGTCGCGAGATTTGGATGCGGCTAATGGTCGCTATTTGCTGGCTAGACTGAGGGACCCCTCCATATTAAAGGCTCTTCCTTGCACATCTCCATGACCAGCCCTCTAGTGTGTGTTTTGAAGGGCACACCAACACTAGCATTAAATTAGCTCTAGCTTCAGAGGGACTTCCTAGTGGCGTGGACTCCTTGCGTAAGTTATATTATCGCTTCTACGACGCCTATGGTATTGGTTCGGCTGAGGTTGAAACGGATCTCTCTGCCTTCAGGTCTTTCTTTTCATCGGAGAGACTTCAACACTTTTAGAAGGTTAGGGAAAGTCATACAAATAATTTTTCTAGAGGCTCTCCGATTAAAGGGGGGAATTTTTAGGTACATTGCCGCGAGAATCAAGCACCCTCTGAAAAATTGGATGATGGCAAGCTTAGTGTTTTTCTTATTAAGATTCAGCCCTTAAGGCAAAAAAAAACAATAATTATTTCTTTTATTAGAAGAGCCTAATGTTCCAGAAATCATTGCCATAACTGAACATTGGTTAAATGTTGATGAGCCTGTGTTTGTCAACAATTATACTACAGTAACTAGATTAAATAGAAGTAATTTATCTCATGGAGGTACTATGATAATGTCTACTAACAACGACTTTTCGGCAATGACTAAGTTCGATAATTTATTGTTTGAGAAAGTATTTGAATTTTCCATCGTCTAGTACTATAAACTATGTCGTGTTATCTTTTGATCCAGAGTTTGATGACTGTGCTGTCTTTAACTCGGGTTTCTCTGATCATGAGGCAGTATTAACGGAATTTTCGGTAAAATCCAGATGCAAAATTGCTTCGCACAAATTATGCCTTATTTTTTTCGGACCAAAATTTTCTAAATTTCAAGCATCTATGTCTAACAACTAACTGGGTTGTCCTCTCTGATGATGTCGATACCGAATTTTCTAGATTTATAAGAACTTTATCTACTCTGGCGTTCAAATCCTTTCCTCTTAGGCCTATCAAAAGTAAACAACGTAAACCCTGCCCAATTAAAGGCTTACGCACATCTGCAAAGAACATGCGTTCATTATCTCACCTAAAAAGATATTCGGACAGCGTCTTCTTTCATGATTACATGATACTTTAAATATAAAATAATTACTACCCATCAGTTTGGATTTTTAAGTAACAATTGCACAAAAGATGCTATGTTTTCCCTCTTTAATTATGTATTCTCCAACCTGAACAACCATCACTCTACAGCAACAATTTTCTGTGATTCCTCTAAAGCTTTCGATTGTGTAAATCATAATATATTAATTAACAAGTTGCAGTACTACGCATTCATATGAGTACCTCTCGAATGGTTTAAGTCGTATCTTTGCAACAAAAGTCAGGTTGTGAGGGTTGATACGTCGATGTCTTCTTGCAAGCCATTAGATTGTGGAGTACCCCAGGGTTCAGTACTAGGCCCTATTTTGTTTCTGCTGTTTATCAAGGACATTGCTTGTCTGGACATTTGCAGTAAGGTCTGTCTCTTTGCGGACGATACTAGTTTCACTTAGAGCAACCCGGATATTACGGCGCTTCACAGCACTGTATCTAGTGACTTAATCACCATTAAATCATAGTGCAATTCTAATCTCCTGTGCCTCAACATTTCTAAAACTAAAATTTTGTCATATAAAAGTACGTTGCAATCTTTTGTGCTTAATAACACCACTATTGACGTCGTTGAATCTGTGAAATTCTTGGGGCTTGTTGTGGACAACCATTTAAAGTGGGACTTGCACATGGATGCCTTATCAAAAAAAAATAAGTTCTGCCAGTTTTGCGCTGAGGGAGCAACTTGTCAACTGTTAGGACAGTCTATTATGCCCTTTTTGAGTCGAATCTCCGATATGCCCTTCCATTCTGGGGTACGTGTTGTGCGACTCAGTTTGAGTGTATTTTCAAACTACAAAAGAGAGACGTTCGATACTCATTGATACTCAACAGTAAAACTCACTGCCAGGATTTCTTTAAAAGTTTTAAAATATTAACACTTCCTTCCTTATTCATATTTGAATCCATTTGCTTAATCCGCAAGCACGTATCTGCTATTCCAGAAAGACCATCTCACAACTATTCACTTAAGAATACGGCGCATGATCTTTATCTGCCAACCTCACGCTCAGAGTCAGTTAAAAGCTCTATACTGTACAATGCAAAAAATGAACAATTATTTGCCATTTGAAATGAAGTCAATAATATTTTTTCCCGCATTTCGCAGAGCGTTGAGATCATCCTTACTGGAGAGAGCCTTATACGCAATAAATGACTTTTTATTACACACTGGCTTAATGTTTGGTGTTTAGTGTTTAGTATTTGATGTTTAAATGGTTAAATATTTTGATATTTAATATTTTATATAATATTTTGACCACGTACAATTTGCACAATTATATAAAGTTTTGTATAGTTAGGTTTTTCTTTTTCTTTTCATTGTATGTTTATATTTATGTTTTTATATGTTTTGTACTCTAGCTCTAGCTAGTCTACAAATTGTGAATTTTTTTGACAATAAAGCATCTTATTATTATTATTATTATCTATACCTTAGGTATATATTAAGAAGAGCAGAATCCCAAAATAGATTCTCCAGACACTACATAATTGACTTTTTAGGGATTACTGTCTCCGATTTGATAAATGACCATCAATCATCTTAATACTCTGCTTTTCTAGCAGTTTGCGGCATACTTATGTTAATAAAGAAAAACTTGATGGGCATATACAATCAAGAGTCTTAGAAAGATAACTCCTACATATTGGTTATTTTCAAAATCCTCTACTACATACAGATGTGAATATGACAGTTACTGTTGATTTAGATCGTCTAAAACTAGACTGACTGTTTGCAAGTAAGCACAAAGTGAGCAATTTATTGCATATTCCACAAATAGTCAAAATATATACAAAGCACCACACCTATTATAGGTCTAGAATTATCATGACGTATATTCCGTTTTAGAATTGGAATTTCCTTTAATATTTAAAAAATATCTAGATATGCCATCTCTTATACATTTATTTGATGAGCGATATGTGTCAGTTTCTTAGGAAAACTATGGTCTATATAAGGTGATGGCACCAACCAGAGTGGGACGGTGGCTTCAAGCGATTTATTTAGAAATCCATAAAACTGAAGTATGAAAAGCACGAAAATGTAATGAAAAATGAGGAAATAAGAAACGAAATTAATTAATATTGCGCTAAAACCAAAGGGTGCAATTCAATAAACATGTTATGTATAATAATTAGGAAATACTAAGCGGATATCGGTTCCGGAAATGATGAAGCGACCTCAATATCTTTCAATCATTGATGAGTTGTTTTGGCCAAAAAAATAAATTGGTCTGCAACACTTTAACAAATAGCGGCCCTGTTCCATTCGAGGAACAATTATTGCATCATGTAGCGTTAACATAACTCAAGCATCTAAACCTTTGGATCCTAATACCAATTCTAGTCACATACCAACTATTACGCACTGTTAAGCTACATCAGTTCTATAGTTCAGCGAAACTGTTTACGAGAAAGGACCATTTGTTGCGCTGCAGCCATATTAAGCATGAAGGTAAATAGACCTTTACACAACATTAATTTGAGTCGCAAATTGTAATGTAAATACCAATTCTGCTTTCTCGATCGCACTAAAGTATTTTAAACTGGATTTTACGTAATCATAATTGGTATTAGCTTTATCAAATTTGTTATTAGTTAAGAGCTTATTTTCTTTTACCTTTTTTTTGACACTCGCGTTGTTATTTTTTTGTTCAACGTAATCGCTTAACAAAATGTGAATTCTAAACTATTGGAAGCGTCACTGAAATAAACAATTTTCAAAGTTTATTCTCTCGTATGCTTCATAAGGTATAGTTACACAAAATAGATTTTTACTTTGCAATATTTTTTCTAAAAGTCATATTCAACGGAGACGGTATTTATGAAGGTTTCAAAATCCGCACACATTAAAAACAAACATTTAGAATTTAGTAAGCTACTGCAATCCATTGATTTACACTAATACACGTGATTTAATACATTTTATAACTAGAGGCTGTACAACCGGTTTTTAAACCAATATCATCCAATGAGCTAAGAAGAAATATCACAAAACTATGTAATTAATGTTATGGGCAAAAGCCTAATACTCCTTCTATGCTCTTTATTATCTTCTTATTTTATTTAATTACTTTCACCTCAGATTAGAAGGAACTAAGATAAACCAAAGTTAAGAGAAAAATTTTAAGTTAAGTTAGGAAAATTTGCAATTAACAATCCGTAGGCCAGAACGAAGCCTGCAAATTAGGCCCTAGCTCTAATGCCGAAGAGCAGAAGTTTATTGATGTGGAAACATCTTACGCGGCGGTATGAGGGTAGAGTCAATTAAAATGCAAAGAAACAAATAAATAATTACGCTGGTATTTACGGTACTCTGTCTTACTTAAAATGTATGCCGACAGTACTACTAAAATGAAAGAATATAATGGGTGATCAATTCTACTTGCGACTATACTTGAAATAATTTACTCAAGCAATACCTGCGGCAAGAAAGCTGTAAATTTAGATACAAAGTCAGCTTAACACCAATGTAAGCAAAAGAAAATCAGTTAATAGAAAATTTGAATCTGCAGAAAAACTAACTATTTATTCAGAATAAATTACCAAGAAATATTGGTTGTAGTAACATTATAGTTGTCGGGAAAAACGTTACTCGGAAGTCCATTCCAGAGCGAGACAGTCCTCCAGACAAAAGACTCCCGCAACAGCGACATTTTAGGTATTCGCAACTAAATCCTATATTAGTGAGCAGCTTGTATCTGACGGGTGTTTCTGTTTGTCACAACTCTGGGAGGAACCATAAGTACCAGCTCGTTCGAACACCTTCCGTAGTAGTATCATAAACCTAACTACTCCGTAGGTTTATGGTAGTATCGATGGTTAATCATTGTAGTTGACGTTTAAAACGCTCCGCGAATTTAGTTGTTTTTTGGTAGTCAAAGTGGTTTTAAATTTGTGATTTTTGCATATGTTGCAATGTTTTGGATTGCCTGTAAATTGCCGTATTTAGTGGAAACAATAGTGATCAATGGAATATTATACCTGAAAACCATAAAGATTTCCACCCAAAAAAAACCATTTAAATTATAAACAATTTTTGTATACATCATTTTTTGCACCAGCAATTGCACGACGGCGAAATAATTTTGCGAAATAATTTTGAGGCGCCTGAGCAACGAGCTCTGAGTTTTGGAGTTTCATTATTGATTGAAGACCTACAGGCTACAAGCCAACGAGTTTTGGATACTGAAGTCGGCAGTTTGTAGGGCGGTAAAAATAAAATATAGTATAGAATGTCCAAAAAAATTTGTTTCCAATGCAGCCAGCAGAGGAGAAAAATTAACTTTTTGGTGTCCCATGTGACTCCTGTCGCAGAGTTGTATGCTCAAGGTGTACTGGAGCAATGGCAAGTAAAGTCAAGGTAATTCCAGGCTCCTCCAGAACACTATTGTATATGTGTCCTGAGTGTTTGGAATCCTTTAGTAAATTACCATCTGCATTGAAAAAGATAGAAGTCCTAGAATCTGATTTCAAGCAACTAAAGGAGGAAATGGATCATCATAAAAAAACAATAATAAATAAATTTACCACATCTAAACAGATGGAGAACATTCAAAAGGATATAGAGGTCTTAAAGAAACACCTCAGCCGACCGGTGAGCGCAAATGACGGCAATATTGGCAGATTTGCACTTGTTCTGAAGGAAGATTTACTGACACTCTTGGAAAAAATTTTGTGGAACTGAACAAATCACTCAGTGACCTCTGCATTAATCTGAACAACAGTGATAACAAAAGAATACTACTTACGTCACAAGCTTTATCGGTTACCACATGCCCAGCTGCAATGCGTGAAATAAACGATGATTGGATAAATCAACATAAATTAACCCCTGTCAATGGAAAATCAAAGGACAAGCTTGTCAAAAAATTAGTTACTCAAGGACCGTCATCAACAGCAGTAGCAGCAGCCAAACTTGAAACACAAACTTGTAGGAAAATGAATGACATCATCTATGTGAGCAGTGATGTAAATGAAGGGCCGGAAAAGAAATCAGTTGCAGCCAAAAACAATCTAATCAAAGCTGCACGTGTACATACCCCTTCAAGGCACCAAACCAATGGAACAAATGTAGGCTTTTGAGCATTGCAGCAGCCCAAATTAGGAAATGGTTTTATATTGCCAATCGGGACTTGAACACCAAAAAGGAAGACATCTGCAAACACCTAAACTCTTTTAACATCAATATTATAGACTGTGAAAAACTTCAAGTCCGTAACAATTATGCAGCGGCCTTTAAAGTATCGGTAACAACAGAGGAGACAGGCAAAATTTTGGATAGTGAGAGTTGGCCAAGATCTGTTGCAGTCAGACCATACATTTTTAATCAAAGAGATGGAGGAATGGGTACTGACCGTGAAATCAGCCAAGGAGGAATTTTTGTTGGCGGAGCCGGGACTGAGGAAGATTTTAGATAGGACAAAAATAGATGTAATGGAAGGTATCTCTATTATGCACATTAACATTCAATGTATTTCAAACTAAATCTTACAGTTGGAACATTTTTTGGATGAAATCGAATATATGCGGTAGTGAGCATTGGCTTAAATTTGAACAAACAAAATATTGAACTTTAAATAAATTCAAATTAATTAGCTGCTACTGTAGGCCTTTCTTAAAAAATGGGGGTACATGTATATTTATACACAACAGTCTTCGTGCTATCGATATAACTTATATCAAAGAATTTTCAGAATCTCAAATATGTGAAATTTGTGCATGCTTTATTGATAAAGTGAATTTAGCTGTTATTTGTATATACAGATCTCCAAATAAAATAGATGTTAAACATTTCTTAATGATACTGTCAAAAGCCTTGAATTTAATTGAGAAGATGAATAATAGTAGGGTGCGGATTCTGATAGCAGGAGACTTCAACGTCCATTTCAACAATCTTAATGATCAAGATAATCTTAATGTTACCCAAATGCTTCTCTCATACAAGCTAACCCAATTGTTTAATGAGCAGACTCATGTGAAGGGAAATTGTCTAGACAATGTTTTCTGTAATTTTGCAATTTCAGGAGTGACCACTTGGTGTATTTGATCATTGTGCACAAATTGTAACGTTAAAATCTGATATGAGTAAACTTAATCTTCTGCATAACAATTATATTTTAGATAGAAAGCATGGTGAAAGTCAGTATATCATGTATCAGTCTTATTTGAATCGAGAGCAATGGAAGGACGTATACACACCACAACCTCAGAACAAAAATATATGGAAGTTCACAATATTAGTTTTACCACAACAATAAAGCGTCAAAGTAGTTCACACAAGGCGAATTGGGTATCGAGTACCGTGAAAGAAAGTAAACAGAGGCTTTTATTTCTGTACGAATGGAATAAGAACTATCCAACAGAGAGAAACCAAGAAGTATATCGCAATTATAAAAAAGAATATAATAAAATACTTGAAGCAAAACAAGCTTACAATTATAAGAGACTAAATCTATCAGATAACTATTCCAAAACAGTATGGGATATCATCAAACGGAAACAGGCAGAAAATACAAGGAAAATATTAAACCAAAGAACTTAAGTCCTAATGATTTGAACACATCGTTCATAAACCGACCGGAGAGTCTGACCAAGGCACTTGATGCACCGGGTGTGGATCCTCAGACCTTTTTTATAAGGAAAGCATCAAGAAGTGGTTCAATGTTCTTTAGACCCGTCACTACCTTTGATGTTGGGGCAATTCTTTACAGACGTAAAGAAAAAAACAGCATAAGCATACAGCATAGGTGTGTATAGCCTAAAAAAAAATTGAGCAAATTATAGAGCCACTGACACATATTTTTAACACATGTATTGATAAGGGTTGTTTTCCTTCAGCTCTAAAGCCAGCAAAGATCTGCCCTATATTTAAAAAAGGTAACAAGGAAGATCCGGGCAACTATTATAGGCAAATATCTCGAAAATTTTCGAAACGATTATATATGATCAATTGCTTCAATATTTTAATAAATTTAGTATCATATCGGGGCAGCAGTTTGGCTTTAGGAAGGACCTTTCAACTAGTGATGCAATTTTGCATTTAATTCAAAATATAATCAATGCTTTTGAAAATAAAAAAACTTTTATGGGTGTTTTCACGGACCTGACTGCTGCATTTGATTATGTTGATAGACACATCCTGGCGAGCAAACTGGAATTTTATGGTATAAGAGGCTAGGGTTTGGATTTATTAAAATCATATTTATCTGACAGGTACCAAGTACCAGTACCAAGACTGGGGTTCCTCAGGGCTCCGTGCTGGGATCCCTACTCTTTCTAGTGTACATAAATGATTTGCCTCACACATTCCCTGAGAAGACCTTTACCACCATAATGTATGCTGATGATACGACATTTGGCATTGGTTTGGAAAGGGGTGAGGACCCAGGCTGCGGTGCTTGGGAATGTGCTGCGACTGGCTAAATCTTGGTTTAGACCTAACCGGTTATTGCTGAATGTGGACAAGACCCAGTCTCTACTTTTTGACACTGTTTGCCATGGTAATGGTGATGGGATCAGATTTCTCGGAATTACATTGGATAGCAATATATTATGGACATAACACATTAACATCATGTGTAGCAAACTAAACCATAATATATATGCCAGACGTAAGGTTAAGTAAACAATTAATATAAAAGCGGCCATAATGACATATCATGCTCTCTTTCAATCTGTTCTTCAATATGGAATATTGGCATGGGGTTCCTGTGCAATCACAAACTTGAAAAGGGTATTTAAAGTGCAAAGATTTGCCATTCGAACAATTGCTGGTATATCATGGCACATTTCCTGCAGGGAGTACTTTAGATCATACCAGATAATGACCCTGCTTGGGCAAATTATATATAATAAATTAGTAGATATGAGAAAAAAACATTAATAATTATGTAAGGGCTTCGGATATACGTGCATACCAAACAAGGGGTTGTAATAACTTAATTTTACCAAAAAGTATACTCAGAAGATATGATACTAAAGAATTAAAATTATATAATTCTCTTCCACATAGTCGTGAACTTGACCTAATAAAGTTCAAAAAGAAGATAAAAAGACTCGTTACGGAAAATTGCCTGTATAGTTTTTCAGAATTTTACAATCTAGTAGAAGAAAGAGATACCTTTCTATGAGTGTACGTTGTATGTCTTTTGCGATTGTATTTTTGCGATTTTATTTTTTAATTTTCTACTTTAATTTTCATTTTTTATTTGTTTGTACAATTTAATTGCTGTTTTCGGCGTTTGATCTTTGTAAGTGGTGTGTGGTCTATTGGTTTTGTTTCATTATGTGACTTATCAACAAATACCATTGTATTTATATGACTAATAAAAACTTTACTTTACTTTACTTATCCACAAGACGGACTGTATGGAGTCCAATATCTTGAGCAAGTCTTTGGGTACCGAGCTTCACACTTGGGAACAGGATTCCAGAGATGGTCTTATCTGGGCCTTATAGAGCAGTAAGAGCTGATGATGTGTATACAACTTTTTTGCTCTATAGAGTGCTCCTAGCTTTTGTGCTGCTGATGCCTTGGCGATTTTGATATGATTACACCAATACATGTTATTTTCTACGTTGATGCCCAACAAGGTTATATATGAGGCCATAGTCAGTGTCTGTTCTGTTACTCATAAGTCAGGTCCTGCGGTTTTTGCTTTTTTTGAGAAGACAGCTGCTTGAGCCTTTCCTGCGTTAAACTGGACATTGTCTTCCTCACCCCATTCCACGATGGCGTTCATATCTTCATTGATGGCAGCAATCTGTTGAATAATTAAATAATCAGTTACTGAAATCTCTAGCCGATGGTCATGCTTTATTCACACTTTCGAGTCCGAAACCGAACTTTAATTCGATGCGCGAGTATTTTTTTAACGGTTTTATTTAGCTTGGTCTGATTGTTATTTATTTATTTGCTTGGGTCATATTTTGTAGTTGAAATTTTACCCCCTTCCTGTTGACAGATTGATCTGATATTTGGTACACACCTTTAGTTCTGATGACAATGCAATTTAATACATTCATATGTTATTGAAAATCCAAGATGGCCGCCGCTACAAAATGGCAAATTACATATAGTTTCACAACCCCTTCAATATGGGTATCAAAATTAAAGGGCTTGACTAGTAGAATACTGTACACTGTGACAAATTTCAAATCTAAGATGGTCGCGGAAACAAAACATCAGATTTCAAATTTGCCTCAATATTTTTAATTTCATATTTGTTTTAATATGAGTAATGAGTATCAAATGAAAGGGTAGTCTTTGGAAGAAGTATTGAGGAGTAAGATTGAAACAAATTCTCAGAAAAGAAACCTTGTAATAATGAGGCACTAAATGAACTAAATAGAATGAGTTTTAACCATCAAGAGATGACTAAAGCTTAGTTTTAATCATCACCTAATGATGCTAACATGGTTAGCGAAACGCAAGTTGTGTGCAAAAATTCTGTTTCGATATTGTGGATAAAATTCTGTTTTAGTATACTTTCATGTCAAAAAAATTATGGAAATGGCAAAAATTTAGAAAGCCGGTTCTAGAAGCAAAGAACTCAAGCTCCCGAAATTTATTTAATAATAAATATTTACTTTTATTTAAGTCATGCTCCTGTGTCACCCAGTTCTCCCTATCTGGAGGGCAGTAATACTAAAAATAAATTGTTGAAACAGAAGGCCGGGTCTTCCCAACGAGGCAAGAATGAAAATTGCTACATTTTAGTCGTTAACAATGGAAGAAACATCAGTATATTATTTACAAGGACAATATACGATATAATATTTTTTGTATGGTCCTTTATTTTGATATCTGCTTAATATTTACAGTAACACCCAAGACCATGATCCTCAAGGGGCGCAATCCGAAATATTGACACTCAAACCTAAGACGAAAAGAAATGTTTAAATGTTTGTTAGGTTAATATAATAGATATATTCTAGTACTTAGGGTGAGGTAACTACCTCCTGCCTTCTTCCGACGCCCTTGGCTTGTAGATCAAGATTTTTGACACAATAGTGAAGAAAAAAGAAATGGTAGGTGAAATTTAGCTTTATTTTGTACTAATTTCAGACTATACACTTGCCGTTGACTAATCCTCATCTAACTACATATATTATCTTTATTTCACTAAAATCTTAAAGTCAGAAGTATACTATGGGAGAGCTTATTTGTTTGGTCGAAGTTTTGGCTTTGATAATCTATAGTCAAGTACTATGGCATCTACTATAACTACTGTTGCTCGAATGGCCGCATTTAAGACGACCTTAAAAACAATTTTAATAATTTGCCTCCCAGATTGAGTACTATTCGACTACGTATCACATCATATCTTTAAAATTCTCTGTTATTTTATTCTATTATTCTCTATAATGTGAGAATAGACACACTGCTTATAGTATCACTTCAAATTGATATAAAAACAATCGAACAATTTCTGCAAATAAACTATAGCTAGGCATGCTAACACGTCGGTGTTCATGTTCTTAAAGTTTTCACTTCATGATCACTTTCTTTTTTAATCTTAATATTAAAAAATATATTCAAGATCTGCTGATAATAAAAGTCACATAACGAGTAAAGCTTTGAGCAAAATGAAAAACTACCGGACTTGCGGGTAAAAACTTGAAACGTAAGAGTCAAGATACATGATAAATTGCAATGATTGACCTTAATACCATCAATACTGCTATAGGTATAGTTCAATAATCTGGCTCAACCAATAAACTAGTTACCTCAAGGCAATAAAGTATAATTTATCATAGTAAAGTTCATCCTTTTATCCGCCTTATAGCTAAAAACGTTTCGTTCCACCTAAAAAGTGAAAATTTTCCAGCCCAGAACACTTACATTCTTGTTTTTGTGTCATCTATCCGTTGGAAAGTGCTTGATTGATGCGAAGGATTGGCAAAAACCTCCCTATCAGTTCAGTGGAACACGAAATCCGCAATTGGTCTCAGTGGCGTAGATATTTTGAATATTGTTTTAAAGATTAGATATTTGAATAAAATATAATAAGAATGTATATTCGAGCAGGCATTGGTACATTTTCAGATAATGTCATTTTCAATCCAAAAAGACCCGACAACTGGGGCATGTTTTAAGTATAAATTAAATAATAACTGTTTCCATGGAAAACACTAAGTCAACGGGGTCTCAGACAATTTAGATTAATCAACCTCTTATCCTTTTTGCAATATAGTGATTTGTAGTATAGATATCTGCCCTTCAAATCACCAGCTTTATGATACCGCTCTGCGGGACACCTTGACTACCATGCTTTCTATATTAATTAGAGCAAACGCTTTCGTGTAATCAAGTATTACTAGTGCTGCCGCTCTACCGCTATCCAGAGCTTCATATATGTTACCAGTAAGGCGCTGTACCGTTTGATTGATTCGGTGGAAGTATCCTAAATATTAATTAATTTGCTCCTCCAGAATTTTCCAGACCATCCAACGCAACTCTGAAAAGTTAGTAGGTCGTGTTTATCACGCAATAAATGAACATTAGCGTGCTTTCAGTGAGTGGGGAAATATGGTATTTCCATGGAAATATTAATTAGCAGAGTAAGATAAGGATTGCAACATAGTAAATTTAATGCTGCTAATATCTGTTAGGTGCTAGTTTGAGCAATTTTATTAGTAATTTGATAGTTTTGATCTGCCAATGGGCCATGCAGGGCATGGCAGTTAAACAATTTAATTATATTTGAGCATAGAAAGTTAACTTTCTTTCACTTCAAAAATTATGTTGCAGAGTTACAAAATCTTCCTCACTTATATTTTTTAATAGTCTATATGTGAAATAATATAGCAGGAAATTAATTCCTATAGATGCCAAACAATCAGAACTCAATTTTTGACATTAATGACACAAATTCATTCGATCCACGATACACATATATCGTGATTCGATCATTTCATTACTTTTCTCGCTATTAATCAGTGGCGGCCCCTGCCGTGGGGCACAGGAGCACATGCCCCCCAAAAATTCCACAAAAAATCTTAAAATATTAATCACCTATTCCTATTATGCCAATAATAATATTAATAATTATTTGTAAATTTTTCAGCATATTTAGCATTATCTAATTATCTATTAAATTACTAGAGCAATTTACTAACATTCGCACAGGTTCACGCGTCCTGATTTTACGTCACAGATGGCCATAGAGCACGTTGCATTCTATTTTGTTTACGAAGTTGCTATGACAACGGCTGGTTTCACCGCCGCCTGGAATGGCTGATTCGTGCACATTCTTATTGCGTCCCCTTGACAGCTTTCCTTTGATCTGTGATTTTTACCACTTATCGCGTTTGTTTTGACTAGAGTTTTGATTGACAATTTGCGATTAGAGAAATAATATAGTGACGATGCTAAACTAAAGTAGGTAATTCCGAATAAGTAGTTTGAACCATTTTATTTTTGTTTAGTGTAATACAAAGTTACGGCAAATTATTTTGTTAAAATGAATTCATCAGTGGGTATATAATATTTTAAAAAACAGACCTTTAAATTATGAGGAATTCAATAACGGGGTAATATCTCAAAAAGAGGTCAAGAAATTAATAATAATATTTTGGGTATTCATGCTACACATGCTACTTTTAGACAGGTTGTCGGCTTCCTATTGGACAAATTGTCGATGCTGGCCGACGGGCGGTAAGGAATAAAGAATGCACTTTATTTGGGTATTTTGAGCCTATGAAGTAGTTCCATATTCGGTTCGATTTACGTTTGCGTTTTTCGGACTTTCCTATATAATTAATAGCAGACGATCAAGCGGGGAAGGATGCTGTTAATTCTGTTGGTCGTGTTTGTTGTTGATTATTAAAAAATTTAGTAGGAAACTATTGAAATATCTTATATATTTATATTTAAAAACGAAACAACTTTATGCTTATTACAATTACATAATTATAATTTTTTGAAACCTTAATACCTATCTATGGAAAAACTGGTTTGATTTAATGTAGGTAAATACCATTTATCGTCATGTTTATGTTTTTTATTCGTTTTTCCTAAATTCTTCTTATTCTAAAATATAAACATATTGGTCACAAGGTACCCCACGACCTTTATATTTTTTAACGACTTTTGGGCGAAAATTGGGCGTGGCACCCCGAGACTTTTCCGCCTTCGGCGGGTTAACCCCCGCCGGCGCTTACGGCGCGACTTGGCCGCCTGTCTACCTCTGCGCCCTCCCACTTTATAGACCCACGAGCCGCCACTGCTATTAATATGCAGTACGCTGCAACTATGCATATATGGATAATCTTTATTTATGGTAAGTAAAGGATTTTGGCACACAGTTGTGCCAAGAGATTTTACTTTCTAGCACAATGTTCTCAACAAGACCTTCTTTGCAAGAGCAGTTTTAACTAATCCGAGATTGTGCCTTAAAAATATCGAAGGAAAAGCTGAAAACGAATTCCTAGGCCAAACAATTAGGGCAACTCACTTTCTTGACTTTGAAGATAGGTTTCTTGAAAATAAATTCATTATTCATTTCTTTGTTTTACTTGTTTTAGGTCTAGTTATAATAAAATTCTGGTTAATATATCCTTTAACCAGCATTAAATTCGAACAGTTACAAATAAGTGTGGATGCAATTTATCTCGCAATTTATGGAAAATCATTATCATCATATCATCCGAAATAATTTTTACTATAAGCCGCAATTTCAATTAAGAATGCACTTTGATTATTTCAAAATCTATGTATAGTTCTATAATAATAATAGAAAGTAGGAAGTTTTAAGTCTTGAAATTGTGACTTGATGGTCGGGTAGAAGAAGAGGTATAGCAGTAATTTATGTTAAGAAATGAAATGCGACATATCAGTAGGTAAAAAAAATTGATATATAGCTGAAAGAGAAATCTAAGTAAAATTTTATTATTCGTTTAGAATAATTATTCTGTATTTATATGATCCTTATCAATATTTCTTGAACACAGTCTTATAATTTGGGTTCTTTGGTTCATATACTAGTCTCAAGAAATATATCAAGTTCTATAGTACAGGCACAAAATGCGTAGGCTAAGTATATTTTACTATTACTTCGCAAAAGCCCTCACATGAAGTTATTGATCATCAAGTAAGTAGTGTAAATGACTCTAGATATTGCCTATAGCATCCCATGTATGTTTGGATTAGCATTTTTAGTTAAATTAATAGAAATCTGTGATAAATCCTGAAGCTGACCAGCAGTATTAATAGAAACATGTTTTGAATTCTTGAAGATGGCCAGATTTAGTAGAAACCTGCGTTAAATTCTGAATATGACCAACATTTTTATGGCAGTGGTACACACACTAAAGAGAGATCCTATGGCCCTCGATGAGCGGTGCGTCTCCGAAGATGTTGATTGACATGGTTTTCACACAGTTGTAGGTTGTATTTAGGGGGAAACAGATGTCCTGGGAGTGAGTTCCATAGTGATGCAGTGCGCCAGACAAAGGAGTGCTTATAAAGCGACGTTCTAGATGTTTCCAGTTGTACGACGAACAGCTGCGCCCTAGCCGTGTGTCGGGACGGTCTGACAGGCGCTGCTGAGGGCGGGATGATGCGGGAAAAATCTTGTTAACATCTGCCGTGAAAATATCTTTAAAGTAGGGAAATCTCGGCCTCATGTCTGCGGTGTTCCAGACTATCCAGATCCCGGGTCAACTCCGGGTCGCCGACGAGACGCACAACTTTCTTCTGAATAGAATCCCGCAGCTTTAGGTGTAACGCTCAGTTTCCAAAAAAAATACAAACCTAATTTACATAAATCTACAAGTTCACAATAATCTCCAAGCCCACAAAATCTCCAAGCTCACAATCGGTGGTAGGTGCAGGAACAATGGCGGCCCCCAGCTTTTAGACAGTGGAGAAGGATCGTGCCTGAGCGCCACGCGTTTAACTTATCGCCGTGACCTGATGCTGGATCTTCAGTGAGATTCGACCAATAACCACGAATTGCTCTCCTCCCCGCTGTAAGCTATTGAGAAAACTTGGAACGGGAAACCAAAAAGAAATACCACCTCAATTAAACAACCATAACAAGTGTATATTCAGTATTGGTGATGATTCTTTTGAAATAGGTAAGAAAAATAATTGCTACAAGAAGAATTTCTTGTATATGTAGCTACGACAATTAATATATAAATGTATGCTAAAGATGGAATATTAAAAGTAACGGTTTAAAGTTAAGTAGTACTTACTGTTATATCTATGGCGCGCGGTGTCCTATAAATACGAACACGTGATCACGTGTCGTTTACATGCACTTGATTGGTACTATCGACCACCTATACGGTACAAAAATATGATAACTTCTTCTACTTCTACACTCTAAATAACTCTAATCAATAAGCGAGAAGTTAGTGTGCGCAGAGCTAGCACTTATAAATACTTTCACGAATTCAGATCTAGTTCAAGTATACTAGAGACTAATGTGAGTAAAATATTCACCTATTAAATAGTATCCGTACCAGAGGTAAACCTATATGATTACACGTTGATATGCTATGCTTATATGCGAACAGGTCCAAATATTCATATCATACGACGCTGAAAAGAAGCAAAACACGCGATCAAGACTACGCTGAAATTGGGTCGGTATACACGCCAATACTATCCGGATTAGCTGGATAATCCAGCATACCTATGAGAATAATCCCAGTTACTCCCAAATACCAAATAATGTAGCCGCAACCCCCTTTAATCACTTCGATCATTAAATAAATTCACCCGAAACTTTAATTTAAGTAGCTCTAAATCACCAATAAAATAAAACACAATAATAAAATGAAATAAAATAAAGGTCCCAAAATACACTAGATAATATCCTAAATTAAAACTTATCTGATACGTTATCAAGCTAACAGTGAGTTCATCCATGATCCAGGTGTTCGTCCAATCACTGGAGCGTCAAGGTCGAGAAGCCACACTTCGTAAGCGTTGAGGCTTGGATCAGACAGCGAGTCACGCAGTTAACTTGATGGTTACTCCGAAACCACGTGTAGTTCGGAGGAGTCTCAGTATACAGTCTAGAAACTCAGGAAGGAAACCGGAACGTAAGAGGAAAACCCAAAGATCCAAAGATAAAATCCAAAAAACCCTGAAAGAACTAGTGCAAATTAGAACAGTGATCAAGCCAAAATATGAAGGAAACAGGTACGGAACCTCAACAAATAACAGATCAAAGCAATATCTGTATCAAAATTACTCAAACAACATACCTTTAGATGTTAAATGGGGTTCAAGCGTGTGGCAGCTCTCGAAAGTCAAATCCCCAAACGTGGGTGCAGGTGGTAGAATCTACAAATCTTCCTTCATCTACAATCATCCATCAGACGAGAAACCATCGACGACCACAATCCTGTTCAAGGGCTTCGTTGAAAAATCCCCTAACTAGGGCACTATATATTTCACACTAAATATCAGTATCTCAATGAAAGTTCCCAATTTCGAGAGCTAGGCACTGAAATCTACTAGTTCCTTCAAGATCACATGAAGACTAAATTGGCTTGCCCTGAAAATGACGAGGTTAGCAGAATTATCATCGTGCCGACCCAACATGCTATGTTGCCAGCAGCGTCCCTGTGACAAAGTTTTAGGAAGTTATGATGTCATACTACCGGATTCGCCAAATCATGCGATAAAGCGACTCACTATTGAAATGATTTGAATCAGTTAGAACCTACTTTTAAATGCTTAGTGGGAATATATAATCCACGCGTTATGCGGCAGTCTAAAATTACAATCAACACGCGCCACTAATAGCATTATGCCAAATAAGGCATTGCATTAACTTGGCAACCGTTGAACCGTTGTCGACCGTGAAGGGCACGTTCTTGTTCAGAAAGCTGTCACTTATACTGCGAAGATCACCTCCACAGACTATATGAAATATATAACAATTTCCTTGACGTAGGACAGGATCTTCTCCGAGCTGAAATATTATCGAATTTTAATACCAAATAATCAACGGAGTACTTCGTCAATCTACAAGCCTAGAGTGCTAAATATTGATACCGTCGAATACAATCAGCTAATTCAAGCGTATGATAGCTAAATCCTACAGTAACAGCAACGCGAGTCTATATCGACTGACGGATCCGACGCGGCTTCCACCGATCGTCTATGAGTCTATGGTACAAATCCGAAGTGACATGTCATACTTCTAATAAACGTCAATGTTTCATTCCTAAAATGAAAATATTCCGTAATCACCTAAGCAAAACAATATATTATCAAGTATAAATCAACGAGAAAATTCCCACAGAATGACCATCAAGTGTACAAAAAGTAAGTTATAATTTCAGTGCTAGATATCCCTAAATAACCTCACAATATAACTGCATTACGTTTCAACTAGGTACTCTGCCAATAGCACGCTGTATTAGCTCTCCAAGTAAACGCGGCTGCTTGGATTTTGCAGCACTAAGTTGGACCAAATTACTGTCGCCTCAGGTTCGAACTTTCTCCAGATCTTCATTAATTGTTTTCTGATCTAAATTGGGAGACAAGGGTATTCTCATCTGCAAAACTGTAAACTGGATTATTGGTTTCGGTTAGCAGGTCATTGTTATAGATGAGAAACAAAGTTGGTGAAAGTATTGCGCCCTGAGGCACTCCCGCATTTATGGCGAATATGTCTAAGATGTGTCCATCAATTGCAACGTACAGAAATCGGTTCTTAAGAGAGCTGGCAAGCCAGCTGCAGAGAGACGCTTAATGCGAAGGAGGGCAGTTTGTAGAGGAATCCGTCATACCAAACTGTGTCGAACGTCTTTGAAATATCTAACGTAATCGCTCGAGATTCTCCGTAGTTCTCAATTACCCTACTCCATATATGTATGATATAGGCCAATATATCTCCTGTCGATCCCTGTTTGCGGAAGCCGTATTGGTTATCGCTAATTATTCTGTTGGACTCGAGGTACTTGATAAGTTGCTAATTGACTACACGTTCCATGACTTTACAGATTATTGGGAGCAAAGCAATTGGGCGATTGTTTGATGGCGTGGTTTTCTTGCCTTTTTTTGGTACAGGATGCACTCGAGCAATTCTCCAAGAAGATGTGTATATCCACTTTCGGTAAGACAGAGAAAAAAATCTGGAGAGAATAGGTGTTGGTTCATTGGCGCAGTTTTTTTTAACACGCTGGCAGGTATTTCATGGGGTCCTGGTGTCTTTTGCGTATCTAGATCTTTGAGGATTTTACGAATATCAGGTGGTGAAACTTAACTTTTGCCATGGTAGTGTTGATGTTGGATATGATAGGGAGATCCTTGTCTCGTTTAAGGTAGAGTGCGATGAAAAAAACATTTCGGCGAGCATGTTAGCTTCTTCCTTAGCTGTAGTCGCCGTGACGCCGCGTTCGTCCGTCAAAGGCCGGAGGGACATTGTTGTAAAGTTATTACTTACTGCCTTTGCTACCGACCAGAAATTCCGGGAGCCGCTGGGGCATTGCAAATGTTTATCCCTGGTTCTTTAATTGCGTTTGTTCTCAGTTTCGTTAATCACATGTTTGCATTCGTAGTATGTGTGGTCTATTTGATTGTAGATGTCGGTGTACCGGATTAATACTTGTATTTAGGCCTCTTATGTTACAGAAATCTACCCTAAATTGGGTCGGTATTCTTGCTGACTGTGGAACGTTGCATGAAGGGCCACCCGGTACCCGGAGATACGAATGGCCGGGGAGTTTACCTCCGAAATGTTTTGATCCCGGGAGCACCATAATGTCCATATATTCCTACTATTCCTACTATTCGAAGTTTAGTCTAAATTATTAAAAAGGACCAGCATTAGCTGAAACCTTGTATAAATCCTGTAGATGATCAGAATTAGTCGAAGCCTTACTAAAACTTGAAGGTGATTAAAATTAGGCGAAACATACACTAAATCCTAAAGATATCTTACATTAAGAAAACTTTTAAATTGTTTTTACTAAAGCGGAAGAAATTTGGCAGATGATATAACTTAAAAATGGAGTAGCCCACGTGGTCAAAACCTATTAAGATGTCTAACATTAGTCGAAATAGTAATTTTGGGATGACACAGTGACGGCGCCGGCGATGCCAGAGAACATATGTCCGATATTGTTCCAAAGATGCTGGAAGCAGTCCACATATTTTTGGATGCTATGGAACAACGAGAAGATGACTATAAGAGAGGTCAGATGCCGAACCCAGAAGCAAAAGCCACACCCCAAAAATTTATTAGCTGAAGTCAGCGATCTCTAGTTGATGCTGTTTATCAAATTCTTGGAAGCGGCTAGACCGTAAGTAGCTACTTACTATGGGGCGGCAAAGTTGAAAAAAGTTAAGCAGGGGGTAAAATATTAAGGTAATTGCTCAAGGCCAGCATCATTAAAATAATTTAAATTAATTATGCTATCAGTAGCAATCAATGGGCCGACAAAACCGCAAGGCCAAGCGCTGACTGCGAGATCAAATACACAGATAACGCCCATAACCACCTCCAAAAATGGCTTGGCTCACCTCTCTGGAAAGGTGGCAGTGGATGCAGAACCGGTCATCTTCCTCTACTTTTTCTTATAGTTTTCAAAATTCTCCCACGCTCAACCGCTGGCATGTCCTAATGCCCTGTTTTTATAAACAGAAGGTTTTACTGTTTCATACATGGAGTGTAAAACACACCAGATTATCAATTTGAAATATCAAAAAGAATTAGAATTATTTTTAATTATATGTTGCATATCGATTATCTGAACTTTTCAAAATAAACATATATTTCATAAGTTACTAAATGTTTCCGAATTTACTTTTGTCTCCATAAGCAGCCAATAATAGATTTTTAATTGCATTTATCTGATCCCATTGGCCCAAAGTAAAATACTTAGAGATTTTCTTCAATCCGCACTTTATTACATCCTCATATACTACACACAGCTGTTGTTAAAATTGAAACAGATTGTGTTTTAACGCAAGTTTAAAAACTTACATATTGTCTCTAAATAATTGCCTATGTCTAAAAATGTGTGAAGTAATTAAAGGATATTTTATTTGCTCTCCAAGTTTGTGCTTAGTGCCAGAGGCCTAATGCCTATCATCCCACGCCATAAACATGATACTCCTGAATATACAAAATTGTATCGTCAAAGTTTACTTTATCCCCCATATTTTAATATGTGTGTTTGATGTCCTGTCCTGCGTATCTTCAAAATTATAATTAAATCTATATATATGATTTTATATATTAGATTTGTACTATTGAAAGTCAAATGTGTGCCTAACATAAATAGCCATTATCATTCGGTAATGTAGAAAAAGTTTGGTTAAAATCAAAAGAAAAATTCTTGATATTTCGAGAAAGCTCTAAATCTTAATAATAAGCTTCGAGTACACACTTCGGCTTCTTTCTCGGTCGATGCAACAAGCGTCGGGTCACGGCTCTTTAGTCGCCATATTGGGTGATGCGGGGTAATCGTGCATGAACCGTTTGGTCTCCCCGAGTAAAAATCGATTAGCGCCGGTACTCAGGCCGGGGAGAACCGGATGTTCCCGTGGGATAATTTTTAACTGTGTCTTTTAGGAGATTTAGGAGAAGTGCGAAAGTCTGAATGCCCAGGAGTATATATTCGCCATACTGGGGTTCTACCGAATAGGGCTGCCGATCCAACAAGGGTGTAACTTATCTTCAAGGGTCGCCGTTGCTCTAGCTAAGCCCTGACGGTGGCCTTACTGCAAATTGTTTCATAGCAGTGCCCAACTACCCCCTTTGCACAGTACCTATACTGTGGCCTTTGTATAAGAGAGTTAGTATTCAAGTTCAAGTTCAAGCTTCAAGTAGAGAATTTGTTTTTCGCTTTGCACTAATTTAAGCAAAAATCATTATGCAAAGATTCGTTACTAGAATAAAAAGATCATCATAATGCCATTGATGTTTGTCGGATACACTTTGCCACATTTTTTCACGGAAAAATATGAAAAGCAAATTTTGGATGATACGTACAGGCACTGCAGATTAATGAATAATGAGTATTATGCTTTAAAATGCCTTCAGCCCGATAAAGTAGATATATAAAGGCACGAAAACTGTTATTTTTAAATGGATGGTCCAGCCGTAAGCTCTAATATGCCAATATAAACATTCGCATTGCGCTTTGACTTTACCCTCTTTGAGTCATCTAAAGACATAAATTGATCAAGAGCTAACAAAATGATTAAAACTCCTGCCGGAAACTCGTAAGTTCATTGCAACGAGATACGACCACCTGTGCTGGATTCGATTAAGAGAAGTATCGAGGGAATGGATACCCAGTGTATTTGTTGTATTAAAATGTATAAGAAGCCAAAGCCAGGCGAACTATGGCTACAGTTTCCAGTATGCGATAAATAGGCACATGAACAAAATTGGACACAGAATGTGTGCTTTTAGATATTGATTTATTTATTCATTCATTTACGTAAATTATAGAGTTTGTCTTGTGACTCATATTCAATCAAACTCTTACTAAAGCAGAAGTATACAATAAAATAAATAAGTAGATCAGCAACTAGTATTAATCAATAAGAGGCTTTGGTAACTATATACTAGAAGATTTAGGATCCTTACAAAATTATAAATATTTAAAACAGGCAATCAGCAATTCCAAACGATTGATCTTCAAATGCTTCTTTCAAATATTTAATATTTAAGGGATTTGCATATATGGATAATCGAGTCACTGGCTCATTAAATTCATATTTTTTTCTCTAAACACAACTAACCCAAACTGAAAGGAAAGGTATTCATTGTGCGATTAAAAGACTTAAAAGGTTTGGTCAATCAATGATGCCAAGAAAATTTTTTAATAAGAAGCATAGATCTACACGTGTATTATCTCCAGTGTTAGAATACCCAATAAGTATCTAATAGGTGTAGTATTCTCTTCTAAGTAACATCATTCAGAAATGTTTTTAAGATCCGCTCAAGATCAGCAGCATAGATGGCAAAATTAGGTATCGACATAATTTTAGGGCATACTTCTGGATAGGTGCAACCAGGGGACATTAAAATATCCTTTAGATATTACTTCATACGTCCTTTAAAAATCGCAATACAAAACCAAAGATCTGAAGCTAGATTTACTATCAAATCCCAGGTCATGAATAGCAGGGATAAAGACTAGGATTATAAATGCAAAATAATGGCATTTTATATCATTTCTACATATTTACCTACTACAAAGTACAAAGAGTCTTTAGATCATGCTAGTTTTAAGCTGCTAACCGCTTTCAGATAATCACCAATGATGACGTATCGCTTAATGTAACTTTCAAAAACATGGTAAAAAAGGCGCAACCAAAACCCTGAAGGTTCTTATATTCAATAGTGCCATATGTAGTCCACCTTAGGTGTATTTATTGATATTGAGGGTGCGTCTGACAAAACCACCTTTAGAAAAATCAATGCAGCCTTAATAAATAGGTGCGTCCCTCCTGGTGTCAGTGGCTATATTTTCAACATGATCTCAAAGAGACGCGTGCAAATAAAGGTGGAAGACACTGTAGTTAGAGGCACCATTGCCAAAGGCCGTCTGCATGGAGGCGTTCTATCGCCACTGCTATAGAACCTTGTTCTCGACAGCCTTTTGCATGGTCTCAACTCAAATGGATTCTACATCAAGTCATATGCAGCCGATCTTACATATGGGATATGAAACCCGCGATCGTAATATGCATCTGTACTGCTATCATGAGACCCATGATTGCCTATGGAGCCGTAGTTTGGTGGCCCAAGAGTCTACAAAAAAAGCTCAGCGAGGTACAGAAAACTGCCTGCCTAACCATAACGGGAGCTTTGGGAACAACCCCAGCCAGAGTCATGGAAGTAATGTCGTGCATACTGCCCCTAGATATTTATCTAAAGAAGGTGGCCCTCACAGCATTGCTGAGGCGCAGAGTTGGTGTGCAACCCAGCGTAGAATGTGCAGAGACTAGACGCCGCCTGTGGAAAGGGGCAGTCGGAAGACTGCCGCTACTGTAGGCTAGAGCACACAGCATACCTTCCAAATTTGTCTTCGACAAACTCTACGATATTCAAGTAAAACCAAATGAGCCTATAACCGAAGATGCCGTTAATATTTCCGTGGATGGCTCAAAAACCAAGGAAGCTAGCTGTGGAATTTACTTCCATAGCTTGCGAATTTAACTCAAATTGTCTATGGAGGTACATGCAAGCATAGTTAAGTCTGAAGTTGCTGCTATATCCATAGCTGCAAAAGAGATTGTTCGCAGGAATACTATGAAAATCTATACGGGCAGTGCCAAGCACTACTGGCCCTGAAAAGTTATAAACTTACAGTTAGGTGAGTACTGGAATGCCACAATTGATTGGACGATGCCGCCCGCAAATACAGGATTTCTGTGTGCTGGGTTAAGGTGGGAAGTCAACAAATTAGCGGATAGATTGGCTAAGAAGACAATTGGTTCAAACATTATGGGAACTGGCCCTTCAAAAATATCACCCATGAAGACTTTAGGGCAAGATGGGACGGAACAAATAGCTGTCGACTTGCCAGGGAGCCACTAACCTACCCAAATGACTCTGCAGCAGAGACATACCTAGGTATATCAAAGAAGAACCTACGACTCATGGCGGGGATTCTGATTGGACACTGCCAGCTAAGAAAGCATCTCCATCTCTGGGATTATGCTAGACACTTCTATGCACAGGCTGTGAACAGGAGGACGAAACAGTAGAGCATCTGCTCTGCTATTGCGACGCTGTTTCGGAACCAAGAGAAACCATTTTGGGAGGACGATGGTCGACCATGGCTTTTCTCAGAACATCCTTCTCGGGCAACATCGCCGCCCCTTTACAACAATAGGCTGGGCGATAGCCTGGATGGATTGGTTGACTTAGGGACGATGCACAGGGGGTCTAACGAAGCCTAAATGCCGTCGCTTTTCGAGGTCACCCTTTCCACATTCCAGGTTCCAGTGCCATATTTCACGACTTGTATTCGACTGAACCTATTTAGCATATCTTCGCATGTCTAGTAATCTTAATCTTGTAAATAGACCCTGGTCTGCATTGACAGATGCCTTGAAGAGTCAGTATAAGCCGAGTCGACTTCAACGTCTAATGAAGCCTCCATCATAACAATTAAAGTAAAATTATTCTGAAGGATTTTATCAGATATAAATCGATGTTGTTGAGGATTTATTATATTTCGGACATCTCGAGAAACCTTCTTTGAGTGAAGACAAAAAGGCTTTGAAATCTCTGATTGCAGGCTACACCATATTAAAATATAATACTAATCGTCATCCCTAGACCCTGACTCATACAGAGTATTCGTTAAGCATGTGTCAAAATCTCGATTCTGTATAGGGGACAGCAAAATAGCCCTAGTGTTTTTTTCCAGAGATATCGGGCCCAAACACAGTACCCTAGATTAAATTTAAATATGTTGAATAACCGATAAAGACTCACAAATCCAGATCAGAGATAATCTCTACATTACCCAGGAGGTCAAGAACGGACTTACCACCTTTCAAACACACATTTCATAGATAAAGCCCGATTTATTACACACTTTGAACAATTCCTTTTAAAAAGGTACCCTACAGTTATCACAAAAAGAACAAACATCTGAGAGAAAAATCAACTAGTTTGCGCCTAACTCGCAGATTCGATTAATTCAAATAAATTGGGATACTACAATAATGTTTCTTTTGCCATGGTTAATATGACAATTTTCGTATTCATTTAAAATATATTAAATAATGCAGAATGCAAAATAATGCAGAATGTGCTGACATGCATCTGATTTTGTAAATAATTACAATGCAATTCTCTGAAAGCAAAAAGAATTTATGCCGAGAGGTTACCAAATTCAAATGTACCGGGTCGAAAAGTATTTTACAGGGTTGATTGCCGCTTAAGAGAAACAGGTAAATAATAAATTAAAATAGAAATGCTCTTCTTAAATACACCTTTAAAAATCCATTTTAGGAAATCTTTTACCGCGTCGAGGTGGCGAAGGGCATCCAAGAGGAGGAAATCCCGAATTAGAAGAACAAATTCTGGATGAGATTACTGAAAATCCTTTTAACAGCGTAAGAAAGCTCGCTCGCTCAAGAAGGCACAATAAAATAACTTTCAAGGAACAATTGCTCCACCCTTTCCATATTTAAATGGTACATGTCTCAGCATAATTAACATGCAAGGCTTATTTCATTAGACCGGTTTATACAACACAACAATTTAGAGAAAATTCACATTTTCTTAGAAATATTTGATTTATGGACCAAGCTGATTTCACAACGGACGGCGTTATAAATTCTCACAATTGACACATTTAGCATGAAGAAAATCCCCCTGCAATAATACCACACTAACAAAGATTTATGGTTAACAGGTGGGCGGCGACTATTCGAAATTAATAGATTGGGCCTTTCGTTAATAACTGAAGCACTGTATTCAAACTTTTCGTATCAAAATTTAAATAACCTTTGAGAACATGTAGCCTTGTAATTTAGAGCTCAAATGTGGCTTATGCACGATGGTGCTCCACAAAATTTTAACAATTTAGTACGTCGAGATTTAACATATATTTTTGGTAATCATTGAATGGGCCAAGGTGGACATGGTTTATGGCTACCAAAATTTCCTCACATAAATCCATTCGATTTCTTTCTTTGGACGCACCTCAAAAGTCTTGTCTGGTCAGCGCCAGTAAACATTAATGCAATGTTATTCGACATGATCCTGAAATGTTACTTCATGTACAGCCAAAAAAAACCGCTGGATAAGAAAATGTACTGAAGTACAAGGCGCCAATTTTGAACATTTGAATACAGAAAACTATATTTACTGTTTTGAATATTTTTGCATTAATTTAGTGTTTTCAAAAATTTTATCATAAACAAATTTTTATTTTCGTTACAGTTTTAATGTTGCTCTTAAGTTACTAAGCTTAATTTGTAAATCTCTCGACACAAATTTGTCTTGCCTCCAGCGAATTGCATTGCGCTTATCCAAAAATTAAATGCATGTCCATTGGTTAGGTTTTAATGAAGTAGTATGTAGTAGTAGTTTTGGTTAGTTTTTAATTTAACAAACTCATTGTCAACTTATACTGAAACCAAACAACTGCTCCGAAAACAACAAATTAGTTTATTTATTTATTTATTGACGGACAATGTCCATTTACAAAGTGAACCCTTAAACTACACTAGAGTCTATACAATCTTAAATCTAAACAAGAGAGGATAGAGGTATAAAAAGAAAATATAATATAATAATAAGAAGACAGAGCGTTATTCATTAGAGTAACTCAAACATTATTCAGCTGCAATAGTTGTCTAAGAAATACTCTCTGAGTGCAGAAGAAATCAAGATGTTTGTGTTGGTTAGCAAGATTAGCAGAACTGGGAACAAATGAATGAGCCCCATAATTGTTTCGATGAAAGGGTACATCAAATGTTTGGCGGCTTCGGGTAATTCTGGATTGAGCATGCAGGCCAACCAAAGAATTGAACGTCTTGAAGAGGAGATGAAGATCTCTGTGCGTTCTTCTGACAGACAATGGCAAGATGTTGAGCCTACGGCACAGGGCATCATACTGAAACTCGCCATTATTAAAAAATTATAATTTGTATAAAGAAGGAATTTTCTTTGTACGCGATCAATCCTGTTGATATGGTTAGCGTAATGAGGCTTTCACACTGAAAAGGCATATTCTATGTGTTCTGACCAGACTGCAATAAAGAATTTTGAGAGAAACAATAATGGAAAAGTCTTAAGAATTTCTTTTAATTAACCCCAACATCTTCATGGACTTGCTTACAATACAGGCCATGTGATAAGCAAATGATAACTCCGCGTCAAGAGCAACTTCAAGATCCCTGATAGACTCGACAGGTGGTAGGATCTCACCATCAATGACGTAATCAAAAGTTATGGGCAACCGCAATCTAGAAAATTGCATAAGCTTACATTTATATGCATTCACTTCCATTCGATTATTGTGACACCACACTGCAAATCTGCTGTCCTCCTGAAATGCCAGACAGTCATTAGGAGTAACACAATTATATTGACTAATATCAAATCATCGGCAAACAGGGGGAATTTAGAAGACCTAAAACATGTGGAATCATCGTTTACGAAAATATTGAAAAAAATGGGACAGAGATTTCAGAAGGTTGAGCTCTCTGCTTTTACCCAGGCAAACTGCTCTCTAATTATCTCAGGGGAGAACACCTAACTCAGATAACTAGTTAAAATATTCTCGAAAACCTCAGTAATAAGATTTATAATACAGATGGGTCTATAATTTGTTGTGTTGGTTCTGTCACCAGCCTTATGACCAGGAACCACAAAACTAGACTTCCAAAACTCAGGAAGTCTCAAGTACTCATTGAAGATGAAATGCAGAGGTCTAGCTAGGATAAATTAACAGTTTTTAAGTAAAATAGGGTGGATGTTGTCCGTCCCAGGCTCCTTGTGAACGTTTAAATTACTCATCTCGAAATAAATGTCTGTAATTGAAATAGAATAATTGGTAATGTTTATATTATTAGATGAAATCACTCTTGTGCACTCAGGACGAGCGGAGGAATATACAGAACCTAAGTACTGCGCAAAAAGTTTGGCTGCTTTAGGACCCATATCGACACTATTATTATTCAAATACACAACACATGGTAAGTGATTTGTCTTACGTTTAGAATTCGCAAAATTCCAAAACTGACCAATGTCATGCAATATTTTGAACACAATTATGATAGCATTAGCGGAAAAGGATACTGCATTGTGAACGAAGGTTAGAATGTAGCTGATTGTCTTGAGCAGACCTGCTTGAATTGTAGGTTCCGTGCGTTTTTTTTTTTTTTTGAATGGTTAGGTCGATCAGGTTCGGAGTAAACCGGCGTGGAAATTTCCTGTTGGCAACTTTCCTTACTGGGATACAGATGTTCAATATATGATATAATAAGTCGTAGAATATGTTTAACATGCTCAGAACACTCATCACTCCTGCTGGAGAACAAACTATCCCAACAGAAAGTACTAAAATAATCATTAATGAGTAGGTAATCGGCAGATTTAAAGTCGTAATAAAATTCATAGGCCTGCCGACTTGTAAAACAAAAATCTTCCTAAATTAAAATATAAAGGTGGATGATGTTAATCAATACGTACCAGTGGATCACAAGAATCAACGGTAACTATTCTAAGACTTAAGACTAGATCTAAAGTAATATTCTTAATATTATAAATATGGTTTAATTAAAAAAGGTTATGAAATGCACAGATGTCCGAAGTTGCCTCGAAAGCCTCGTCAGTCCACGTTGTCTTGGGAAGATTATAATCACTGCACACAAGGTCTATGCTGTCACCAACCAGTAAGTAGTCACCAAGCGGTAGGTATATACATCCAGGAATGCATTGAGACTTCGAGGAATCAATCGTCACGTAAATCTGTTGGATAGGTGCTGTGATGGGTAAAAGCTTGCAGGAAATAGACTCGTGAACGACGATCAGTACTCCTCCCCCCTGTAGTTCATGCCATATACCATCATGGTCAATGTTGTCAGGCATTGGACCGCAGGTTTTCGATGTCGATGCGATAGCTTGATTAACGCTGTTTAGCTTGGCTTCCAACACAATAGTTGAGGCGCTGAATGACTCAAAACCTAGTCTTTAGGTCCTCTAGATTTTTGGTAATTTCTGTCAAGGGAGCAACATCCTTTTGCAGACATTTGACTTCACTCCCAAGAAGGTTGGCGCGGTCGACGAGATGAAGCAACACTGGATAAACAGTCGGGGCAGAAGAATTGCATGCTACGCCTGGCCAGCACGACTGCACGAAGTTCGGTGGATGCTAAGTCGCAACAGGCCTGACAAATGACTTTTTTTGCAGTGATCACAGGGGTAGCCAAATGTTTCCCCTGCTCTCTTAGGCCCCTTAAAGATAACCTGGCTGTTGCATTTATAACATTTCCCCGACATCCCTCAGCCGCTAAAAACGATATGTGTAAGTGGGTATAGTTGGTCAAAATAGCAAATAGTTGATAATAAAGAGTTTAATTAATTTCTTTTAATGTGTGAATTGTCCAAGGTGAGCACTAAATCGAATTTTATCTGTAAACAATTATACCAGTCAAAGTTTTGGGTCTAATAGAGCAAGTTCATTCTAATGGTAATGGCACAGATTCTTTCTGGTCAGGATTTGTTATGGGTTAACAGCATACCAACTTTTTATTAACATATACGAATCTGCTTAGAAGTGGAAATTAATGGGTACCTCTTTTGGGCCCCACATGTCCGTTATGGGGCTCCCATAGAAAAAAAAATATGAATCGCTATACGGAAAAGTGTTATTTGGTCGTGAGTTATTACACATAATATAGAAAGGGTCGTTGGTCGTAGATTTTCCTTGACTAGATAATCATGGATTCGCAATTAGTCCATAAGGCATAAAATCGTATGAATAATAATCAAGAAAATGCAATAGCATCTACAGATTTGATCGTAAATAATAAAATTTTAATAGATACTTAATTAAAGGCAAAAGACGCGACCCGTAGTGAGCATAAGTAATATTTTGTTTTAGATGGCAGGATTTATTTTAAATTATTAAGCTTTTGTAATCCCATGTATGATTTTTTAAATACTGTTTATGAGTGCCTGAATTGAAAGATTTTATGACACGCAATTTTTTAGCTTCCTTAACCAAAGTCAGAAGAGCATCATTCATCTTTGGTGCGAAACCTGGGCAACGCTCTCTGAATTATAAGGCCGTGGAACTAAGAAAAACAGTAGCCAATATGGCCATCCCCGTTGGGACCGAAACTAAATACTGCAGAGGATATATTTTGAGTTTTTAATATAAAAGATGTTTAAAATTGTGAAATCTCTGCCTTTGCAGTAAACAATCTATACAAAGCTGGTACTATATTGTGTCAGTGGCAAGGGCATTACCCTGTGTTCGTGAAAATAGAATCTTAACCGTCCTACACTACACTAGACTTTCTAATTTTTCTACATTATACACTTAAATACTTCTAGTTTATAGTTAGATACTGATTGCTCTGGTACAAGGTGTGTTTCCACAAAAATCTATTATAATTTCAGGGCTGATAATACCTAGTAATACTTAGAATAAATGAAATTTTAATATTCACATACTGTCTGCCCGAAGTAAACAAACAAGCCTTTAAGGTTTTTATATTGTGACTCTACAACAATAATGCCTACTTACTTATTTACTTTGGCTATCTTTTGACTCTATATATAATACGTTTTAGGTAACCACATACATTTTTAGGCTACAACCGGACAATATTAGAGGCTTATTTTAATACCTCAGTTTTACATATGATACCTAAACACTTTTTATTTGTAGCATTATTGAACTTAAATTAAGGGTTGTAGAGTGCTTTTAGGTACGTGTTATAATATTTAAAATATATTTAAGCTTTGGTTTAAGTTCAGTCGCTTAGTTGAGAACATTAGTTTTTAAATAATTGTGTATAATAGTGCTTTGTGTATAATAGTGCTGTGTGTATTGAAAACATGGTGTTAAACTGTTGTGCTCCCAAATGTAGAGGGAATTATAAAAATAGACCCAAGGTGGCAATTTTTTCGTTTTCAAAGGAAGGTGAATTCAAGCAGCAGTAGGTAGATTGGATTAAGAGGAAAAATCAATTGTCTCTAACCAAGAATAATCCGGTAAGTTTTGTTTTTCTATTTATATAGGCAGTGACTAGTCATACACATTATATTTTTAGAGCATTACGTGCAATATGATATTAATTAAATGTGCGATTTTTCTATTTTTTTACCTAAAAAATGCTTTGCAATACCTGCTTACATTACCAATACGGAGGTTGTATTGTATTCAACGTCTATCTTGACCGAGGTCTTGGTCTAACGCAGGCAATTAAAGTAACCTCACTAATCTACACTCCCACCAATCTCAACGGTATTGCGCAAAAAAACTTGATTGACTTATCTGAAATGCCGTAATAGTGAAGCTTGGCTAATATTAAATTATGGTTTTTATCAAATTCCTTATTAAAGTCCAATAGAGCTAGGCATGTGATTTCTTTTTTATTCTATTTATGTCGAATTTCATTTAAAATATTAACTAAGCTGATTGTAGTACTTACGAAAACCAGACGGGCAATCAGCCATAATATTTGACGAACTTGTATAATTAGGAATGAACATGTTTTTCGATAATTTTGGACACAACTGAGATCTTCTGATTCCACAGGATTATGAGCTTTGCAAGTGACCTTATTACAGCCTGCTTCAGACAGCCCGAAAAAACTTTCCATAATGCAACTATTTACTTCATTTATTAGTGAATTCAGATAATACAGAACACATAATCTATGATCTCTAATTGCTTGAGGGCAAGACGAAAAATATTGATTCAATGCATTAGAATTATATAAATCATTTGGTAAGTTATTTGCTTTCATTCAGAAGAAAATTATCACGAAACTACCTCTTCAAGTATACTTTATTTTCAATTATAGGCGCCTACAAATTACCTACGTAAAAAACTTTCGAACCGTGGCTTTATCGACAAATCCACTAGATACCTTTTTACGTGACTAATCTAGCGTAAAAAGAAGCTCAGCAACGATAATCCTCTAGAGCGTCTAATTGGGAAATTGTAATTTCACATTGTCCAAAACGGAAGTATATGAAAAAGAAGAAACCGACAGGAATTCATGTGAAATAAATCAGTGAACGTGTTTGAATAATGTATTTATTTTATTAAAAAGTGCCCATCATGATAATCGTCAATATTCCCTAACAAATACTAATTCAAAATTCAAGAGGAAGGAAATGTCCCCGAAATGCATGAACAATACACACACAAGGCATAACAAGTTGATCCAAAATTATAAACGCAACATTTTAACTACTGATTCCATCTTGGCAAACCAAGCTGCGAAACTAATTTTATGAAAGGGAATCTGAAAAGAAAAATCGTCAAATGTAAACTACTTACTTAGCATTCCGGAAACTCGTCCGTCTCTTGTCTCCCTTCTGCTGTATCCCATGCAAATCGGAGACGTACAGCAAGTAGGGTTGTAGCATTTAAACATAAAGACGTGATAAATCTAATTTAACGTCATAAACTGGGTCCCATGCAAATTTTAATCTAATAAAGTCAGGCCATTTCATTCAAAACTTATATCCGAACTAAATTAAATTTGTCTCCGAGTGAAGGTTTTAAAAGCTGAATATTTTGAAAGATTAATGATCATACTACATTGTTTTATTAAAACATTGAACGCTGAAAGGAAAATAATGTTGCGTACATTATCGAACTGCCATGAGCCAGAGAGGATTAACCACATCCCCGCAAAACTTGTATGCATCAATTTTTGAAGTATAGAGTTTATATCATATTTTCAAGGAATTTTTTTTGAGGTCGTCTTCTTCCTGGAAAACGTTCCTGGTTTGGCCTCTGTATGCAACAAATATTTTCCTCTCCGCTCTGAACCAAGTGTTCGCTGATAACGATTATAATTTACTACTTTACAACCACAAATCTATTATAGGCCAATCAAATTAGGAGGACACTTGGGAAAAAGTGTTGGAAAGGTAATTATTATCATTTTAGTCGGTTCATTTGATGTCAAATAGATGTATCCTAGGTTTGTACGGTTCCTCGACAGCCGCTCTGGTCAGGAAGTTCAAAAAAACGCGAAAATTTCTGACTTTTTTCAGTTTTTCGCATATAGCTCCAAAACGGTGCATTCCAGCGAATATTTTATTCTTACAAATATAAGAGAGCATTAAATTCTGCGTCGAATGGGTATTCCACGTATTCAATTCAGTCCGGTAATATCGGTGAAATCGATGGATACAAGAGACAGCCTTGCCACTGCGCAACTAAACTTCAAGTCAAGGGCTCTTACCACAGCTTACTATTATAGTAAGCTGTGCTGTTACAATCTAAATGTATCAGTCTCTAACCAGTGAATTTGCTATATTGGGGCGTTTTCTCGTATTTGCAGTATTTTGCTTCGTTGTGTCTCGTTGATGACAGATATTAGATCTCGATCTATGGATGAACAGTGTTTGATTTGCAGTAGAGGTCTGTTTCGATGACAGTAACAAGAAACGTCTAATTAGCATTCTCCATAGATAGCTGGATGATGAAGGGTTTGTTGTAAAAGTAGCATAGGATGCTGACAGACACATTAATACGATTGCTATTGACTTACCACTGAATTATCCATCTGTGATAATTGTTGGTGAGGACACTGACCTCTTGGTTCTACTCACAGCATTAGCACACCTTCCATTTCAAAAGTTTCACTACTAAAGCCTGGGATGGGTTCAAAGGAAGCACTTTATACTCTCCCAGACACTTCTAGTACTCGGATACTTCAAAACCAAACATCCTTCTTCTACCTACTACCCATACTCACCATGGTCAGCACCTCCAGAAATACTCAACAGCGTGTCCTCCAAGTGCTCTATGGGATGCCGAGGTCGCTGCATTGACGGAAAGCAGGAATGAAATGTTCGGCAATCCGGGCAATCTGCTTTGAATGCAAGGGATACTCATACTCCTATGCACCTGATGATGATAACATTGTTGAATTGTTAACTGAGGATCTGCATCAGTAAGGTATATATTAAAATTGTTATACCCTTAAAATTTCCCTTCGTGTAATGCTCATCACTTAGTAATGACCAATAATCCTACTTGACGTCAAATAAAACGATTAAAACAATAATTAACTTTCCATCGATTTTTTCCAAGTGTTCCCCTTAATAGACCCTAATTTGACTGGCTTATTACTGTAATACGTTGTCAACCAAGTTAGTCACTACAAACGGTTAGAGATAAATATTCAATAGGTCAATACCGGTTTGCAGCCACTAACTTGGTTATTTGTAATTTATACCATGGGATTTAACTCTAAATCTTACTCGAAGGAATACTTTTCATTGCATAATCAAATAGCATAAAAGACAAATACTTATTGTCAGGAGTGATTCTTGGTATCCTACTGAGATTATGTTGATCTACTATACTTACTATTGGGGCTTCGCTACTGAATCATTTGCATTTTCATGATGGATTTTTCGATTGTCCAGAATGCAGAACGTTTTTTAAATACGCTCATCCCTCAAAAATTTCACATGAAGATGATGAAAACAATCGATTACTAATGACCCATTTAATTGATACAACGATATTGTTAAGGAAACATGAACTTGCGTTTACGGGTCATGATGAATCAGATTCTTTTTTTAACAGAGGTAATTTTAGAGAAATATTTTTTTTTAGTTAAACGAAACAGCGAGATTGTTAAACATATTGAGGAAAAATGTACCTATACTGCACAACTCAAAAGTTTACAAAATAAGGAAATTTCAGAGGACACATTTTTTTCCTAATAGTTGAAGGTGCCACTGACATACTAGCAAAAGCTCATGTGGAATTTGTGACACGCCTTAAACGTTGAGGCTAATTATGTTGTCAATTGCTCAATATGCCAGGTACACTTATCAGTTTAATTTTATTCAAAGGTGTGGGTCAGTTGGGTGAAGGCGTCACTGAGTTTTTAAATAGGAATGTGTCAATGATTTTTATACATTGAAACCAAGACAGTAAAATTTAGAAACATACCCTAGACAAGAATATTATGAAAATTATAAATCAACGGTACTTATTAAGGAAGGTAGGTTTGAGACTAATTACTAAAAATAAACATCGGGTTATCAATTAAATTATTTATTTAAATATTAAAAACTTTCTCAAACACTGCAGCGACAATTAATTTGAAGTTATGGTATCGATCATATGAGAAGATTCTCTTATAATGTATTTCAACTATATTATCAGACTATTAAATCAAAGCAAAATTAGATACGAAGTTTTAATCTAGGTCCTATAACATTAATATTGACCTCAATTCCCCATCTTGAAATGGTTTCAACCAAGGATTGGATTCTTAAAGGTTTGACTAACCACAGTTAATCACGTAACGCTATAAATAGAATTATTTTACTAAACTAGCTTTATAATAAATCAATAAGTTAACCAATAAAGTAAATATGTACCTATGTATATAGCCGGTAAATATCTACAGATATAAACGAAGTGACTACTAAACAAAACTAATCTAAATGAATCTCATGGCAGCGATAGTATCATTATATCAAAAAAAGATCAATATATTCACACTAAATCAATGAAATGACCAACGATGTAAATATATATGGATCTAGGATCGTTAGGGAAAAACGAATTGAGCTCACTTCGATAGCGGCACTAAGGCAAAAAATAAAGTTGCTAATTGCAGTTAATTAAAAATCGTTCACTGCTATGATTAGGTAAAAACGTATTCTCTAAGTAGTGTAGTACACAAGTGAATCAGATAATCCCGAAATCATTATCGAGATATTTACTAATTAAAGTAATACTATATCGGTAACAAGAAAACTCAACATCAAATAAGCAGCAAAGGTAATAAATATGCTCACATATCTGGGGTGCCGCACCAAAGCATACCCTAAAGCTGCGGGATTCCATTCAGAAGAGGGCTGTGCGTCTCGTCGGCGATCCGGAGTTGACCCGGAATCTGGATAGTCTGGAACATCGCAGACATCTGGCCGAGATGTCTCTGTTTTACAGATACTTTCACGGCAGATGTTCCCAGGATTTGGCTCGCATAATCCCGCCCCTGGCAACTCCTGTCAGACAGTCCCGACAGACGGCAGGAGCGCACCAGTTCGTCGTACAACTAGAAACACCTAGAACATCGCTTTACCAGAACTCCTTTGTCTGGCGCACTGCATCACTGTGGAACTCACTTCCAGGACATCTGTTTCCCACTAATTACGACCTACAAATATTCAAGAACCGTGTCAATCAACATCTTCGAACACACACCGCTCGTCGAGCGCCATAGGATCTCCCTTTAGTGTGTGTGCCACTGCCATAAAAAAAAAATACATAAAGCCATCCAACGATAATATCAATAACTCAGTTACGGTAGACTATAACGATAATGGATATGATATACTCGAAGAGCTCACCTACAGTCATGTAAAGGTATACTCGATGAAACTAATTATTACAGTTAAAGTAAATCAATTCATTAGCCTAACGTTAGCAAAATAAATTCTCCACTCGACATAATAACAGGTATAAGAATTACAGTAAAAATAAATCAATTAATTATCATAACTTTAGCAAAATAAATTCCCTACTCGAGATAATATCAGATGTGATAGTGAGAAGAGTAAATATATAAAGAAAATATAGAAACAGGCATATGATAGCCGATAATATCTAACCTAAAGATATTCATAGGTAATCTGAATATTCAAGAGCCATAAGCTCTTTAGACAAAAACGAGAAGGATTTATAATAGATAGATATACCTAAAAGAGTAGACAACCTACAGTAGTAACAGTAAATTCATTAATCAAAATGATAAATACCTATATTAGATAGGTATTAGATAGCAAACGATCTACAGTCGTTTGACAGTAAATTCATTAAACAAGAGCTGTCAGCCGGGGGTATTAGGTACAGTATAAAAAGATAGACGACCTACAGTCGTTTAACATCAGGTTCATGTAGCAAATCGACAAATTACAATAATATAAATAACGATATTATATACAATAAGATAGTAAAAGTTCATTAATTTATGGCAATATAAATCCTACTTCTTTCTCGTAGATTATGCCGACGTGGAATACACCAACGTTAATTTTCTACCGTGTGGTCATATCACCTCGACAAAAGGCCTCGTTAATGGAACCGGAACTATGCTAGATCAGCATAGTAATGCCACTGATGGACGGTCAGCCCAAAGGGAAAAAACTCTGTCCCGCAGAAGGACATGGAACGTCATTCGGCCCATGGAAGGTGAGGGAAGGTAGTTCTTCTCACGGAAAGTCACGAAAGATAAACTGTCACATAAAAGGTCACTTTTTTCATAGGAACGGTAACCACATCAATCGTTAAACATTTTTGTAGGTATTCGATAGTACGGCAGAAGCTACATCTGGCAGTATGCCAATGAATTTCACTACACGATCATACGGTAATGAGACCTGATGCTCAAAAATAACAGCTAACATTTTAGATATTATTTATATATCTAATTATATCTTACCTACCACCTATAAGCATCAAACGTGCAGGAGAAAAAGCCTCATAAATTCCTCTAAGAAAGCATGCACCACAATTGTCAAGAGAGCGCTCAAAACGGATTCAGCGTTCAAACGACTCGGATCACCGGAAGTAAGGTAGCAAGAAGTAAGGTAGCTAGGGTGTGGATTACACAAATCCACCAGTAATCACACTACAGGATTTTGTAACATTTGCAACGCTACAAATTTTCTCAATTTTCTCTCAATCTCTCAGGTACGTACGAATAAACAAAATAAATAGGTATAATGTCATAGGTATTAGATAGGACATAAATATCTCTTTAGTTAATGAACAGAAAATGTATAATATGAAAAACTTTTAAGGCAATATTTTATATTTAAGTAAAATATAAGGTACCTATATTATTTAGAAGTATTCGCGCTTTATTTTTTAAATTACAATTGTATACCTATTTTGACAATTGCCTGAGGTATGTTTTTAAGGACTTTTGGATACACATTTGGGGGTGGCATCCCAAATATATATATCGAGCGGCGGGCACTTCCCACTTCTCACCTCCCTCCAAAATAAATGTTATATTATTTCTCGTGCCGCACCTACCCGCCAGCAGACTTTTCATTCATGGTTTAAAACCACCCCAACAAGCTTGGTTAATATTTTACTAATTTAAACCAATTTTATGCATGATTTTTAATTTTCACTTAAAATAAATTATCACAAACAATTCATGCCCTGGCGAAGCGCAAAATAAGCAATCTTAAACCTTAAACAGGAAAAAGGCAAAAAGCCACTTTTGAGGTGAAAGATTAATATCAAATTAATAACCGTCTGTAACCTAAGTCCCGTCGTGTAGTACCCAATTTGATATCCTGTTATAAATCGATGACGCTATAGCAACTTCCCTATTACCGCTAAAAAAGCCTGATTGGGATCGAATTTTTTAAACTCCTTTAAGAAATGGGTACGTCATGATTTGGGTTAGCTACAAACATAGAACTGACGTTGCTATAAATGAGCATTATAGACTAATTGATTCTCAATATTCCCCTTAAATCTGAAAGATTCTTTCTGTTCAAACATTCTTATTGATAGGTATATCATATAATAAATTAATATTAAACGAATAAATGACACTGTACATACCTCTGGCTGACCTCTGGCTAAGACAACGATATTTTTTTCCAACAATGCCACACAAGTGACAAAGAAAGATTTATATGACTTCCATGCTCTATTCTCCATCATATCAAATATAGTTTATTTTGTAAAGATCTAGATATTTTTTCAGGAAACTAAATTGTTCTATAGATATTAGAGAGAGCATCTCATCTCCCGATCATTTCACTGATGGTATTTCAAAGTAATATCTTAAATTTTAATTAGGTTAAGTCTGTTTTGGAATTAGTCACCGCCAAACAATAAGGAAAGCCAACTTTCATTATTAAATCCTAAAATATGGCCGAAGTTTGAACAACAAACTTCGAGTCTCGCTCTATTTGATATTGCTGTGAACTAAGATTTCTAATTTACGCCTTACGTCCCAAAATGATTTAGTAATTTATGATGCTGAGAATAAATACGTTTTGTAATTTTCAAACAAAGGGCGAGTTTATTTGACATTAATATTTAAATTAGTGAGGGCTACTGCATACATAATTAGAAATACTGCAAAAAATTTATGAAAATAGCCTATCTGAATATATGACTTAACACATCCCACCCACTGCTACAAAGTATGAATTAAGAACCATTTAGCGTAAGCTTATATACGTTAGAACTCGGTTTTTGCAATTGATATATTAACCCTTAGTAAGTATTTTCAAACATGCTTCATACACCTAGAAATATTATTTGGTGGCACGTAAATCCCTTCTATAAAATAAAATAATTTACCTAAAATTACCTAACGCATCACTTCTTGTGTTATCCAAGACAACGAAAAAAAAACTTTCGGAGTTACTAAGGATTTTATTGCATCAAGATAAATAAAAGAGAAACTTCGAAAAGAGTTTTCTCTGTATAAGTAATTCTTGTTCGGCAAGAATCGGAGAGAAACTTCTAAATCTATACAAAGACAAAGGCAGTTTTTTCCCCAAAATGAAATACGACGGCAATGGAAGAAATGCATGTCACTGTATATAGTCGAGATCTTGAACCTGAAAGATGTATTTATGTGAAGAAATAAAAGCTTGATACAATCCATACTGAACAGTTTTGTATTAAAATTGCACTTGTTATATAATACAACTGCCTTTGTCGTAGTTGAATTACGCTAATAAATCATCCCTTTGTAAATATTTCCTTTCGTAATTTGTATCAATTTTGCTTTTTCCTGATCTTCTCCGAATATCATATCATTGCAGTTAAATGTATCATTTTTCAGTATCTTATTCTGTACTGGAAAGCATTGTGTTTTGTAACGAAGGAACCTTTATTGTAAAGTGCTAAATTATTAAAAGAGCTTGTAAGTATTATTATGTTAAACAGGCCCCTTCTCAGTAAGGCCGGTTTCACACATACAAGGCGACTGTGCAAACGGCACCGTTTGAACGGTGCCGTTCAATTATGTTGACTTTTCACACATTACCGGTTTGTTTTCTAGTGAGTATGGATCATGCACGTGCTATCGCAATGATGGTCTTATATAGATGCATGAAAAGAAAAAAAGAAATAGAATTGTGTGGGTACAACCTATAAATATGGAAAGGAAACAGTTTGGAGCATTTTATGTCCTTTTTGAGCAACTTCATTTGTATCAGATAAGTGGCCTTTCTTCCACTAACGATATAAGATGATTAACAACTATATCTGCGTTTTCCATTTTTAACGCTATTAACACAATACAAATGCCAATATAAAATATAAATACGCGAGAAAAGTAAATAAACCTGTCGTAAATACGGCAAGTGTGAAAGCTTCCATATAATTCAGTGCTCGACTGAACAGTTCGCGCCGTTTAAACGGTAACGGTGGCCGTCCAATTCAGTGGGAAGTCACGGCGACATGACGGTAAAAATATGCCGCACACACGACTCCAATACATGTGAAAGCACTCATGATCTCATGCGTCCCTTAGCCGTGTAAACGGCGCCGTTTGGACGGTCACCCTGTATGTGTGAAACAGGTCTAAGGGTGTTTGGTGTGTTCAAATACCCCCAAATTTTCCTAAATTTTGAAAAACCGTGTTTATTTATGAAAATCAATAATTCTTAGATTTCAAAACTAAATTACTTGATCATCCGAATTTGCTATTAACAATATTGAGATTTTGGGCATGTACAGCAGAAGTAAATAACCAAAAAACAATACTGACTTCTCTAGATTTTTAAACGAAAGGAGGGAGGTTTAAATTTGTGTGGAAAACAACGTAAAATAATACAAAGATATCTCTTGTTATAAAATAGCCACTGTTTATACCCCTATTGTTGAGTCATAGAAGAAATGAATATACGTTTTTCCAAAAAAAAATTGTAACAAAGAGTTTACTATTCCAAAACAAAAAGCCTATAATATCGATTATGACCCAAGACGTCATAGACAATCTAAATAAACTAAATTAAAAAAAATTACAAACAAAATTTACCTTGCAACTTCCACTAATTAAAAGTAGTGTAGTTATACCATTTCTGGACTCTCGAACCAATCAATGAATCTCTCAATGCATCAATGAAAATGTCGATAATCTCAGAATATAATAAAAAACTAAAAATATTTTAGGTGAATTATTAGTTAATTAAAAAGACAAAATGTCCTTAGTAAAAGTGTAGTTTACGAAATTTACTGCAATTCATGTCAGAGTACATGCCTATATTAGACGTACTTGGATATATCTAAGAGCACGTACAAAAGGTCCTACAAACAGACAGAACTCTGCCTTTGGTGTAGGGGTGTAGACCACGAGACTAGTATCGCTCTCGATGTCGAGACCGAGACCAAGACCGAGACCGAGACTAAGGTATCGAGACTCTCGATCTCGGTCTCGAAATAATTATTTAGTCATTAGTTTGTTCGACTTAAGCAATTTTGTAACTGTGAATACTTTAAGATTTTACATTGAGTAAGGCTTTTTGGTAAATTAAAACATAAAGTAGTTAAATTTACTTACCAACTTACCTTTACAATGTTTAACATAATTTTTTATCTGTAAATATCGTATCAGAGGATAGGTAGTAGATATCATTTTATTAATTAACCATAACTGTACTAAGGTATGTCAAACGACGTAGAATATCTGAGCCATTCAAATGTTATTTTTGAAAGAACTTGCTCGGGCATATGCCTAGTGACCGGCATAATGTTTGCAACAAATTGGAAACATTTTATTATTCAAATATCGAAAATAACTTATTTGGGTAGTAAACCAAAAATCAGTAAATATTCATTTATTTAAAAAGTCACCATTTTGTTTTAGGTACGCACACATAATTTTGGTACTCGATTGCACCTTTAAAATGGTATATCGCAAGGCCCCTCTATTCATTTGTCCTTTTTTTTTTTAATTTGAGCACCATGAAATAAGCAAGGAAGTGTAATTATCTGATTTCTGATTTCCTGATGCCAAGTTGTATTTATTTTCCTAAGACGGTAAAATAAATAAAAGATAAAAAAAAAATAACTCTACAATTTTGAAAATGACGCCATTTTGTTTTGGATGTGAATGGGGACGTAATATTCTGGAATCGTAAATTACTTGGTAGGACCTTCAAAATCATGTATTGCAAGAACTGTTGTTTTTGTGTCAAAAGGTAGCGTACCTTTCCCTATTGGCCGCACCCAAATTTTATAAATACAAAATTAGAGGTTAAAAGTTAGTACGGGGAGGGTGCGGCATTAAAGAACCGCATGCATTTTCAGTACTTAGTTGTACATTACCTTGTTTCAGGTGGCACTGATCATGGCTGAGGCCGAAAGCGCTAAGCACTGGTTTTACACAGAATTCAACTTTTTCTTGTTACGTGATTCCGTGAGTCTACATTGAACATTATGGTTACATAATTTTCATATTAGTAGTAGAACTTACTTGCTTAACCCAGGTAACATGGCCCTATGTATAGCGGACAACCGTGATTTAATGTTTTGCACCATAAAGCTTTATTTTATAAAACACGATTTTCCACCCAGGATTTAGTTCCTGAACGCAACTTTTAGTTCTACTTTATTTCCAACTTTCATTCGACTAAATTAAATCAAAACTTTAATATAAAGTTGAAGCGCAGTAATAAATTTTGCTTAATATAATTGCTAAGCATTCCCTTAACACAATTTATCTCAACCTAAAGAGTAATATTAGAGTAAAGTTATTTTAAAAACAATAATGCATAGTTGAACTAACTTCTCTGGTAAATTTAATTTACAAATAATATTGTTTTGAGTTGCTGTCACAGAAAGACGTAGTTGCTGTAAAGAGTTGGAAAGTTTGGTTTTGGAGGTGAAATGTAACTCAACGTGCATCGTCTTGGCTTTTGGCTATACCTACTTGTAATCTGCTGCAATAAAACCTCAAGCATACATCGTGGCCTAGACACAATTTCAAAAACGTCACTTGTTTAAATAATTCTTGCTCAGAAATCCCTGCCTCTTTTATCAAGAGCAGGTAAGTCCACCTCGGATTTCGTAAGTTTATGAAATTTTTCATTAATATTTAGGTTTGGCAAAGAGCCGGTGCAAATAGGGTATATTAAATAATCTAACCAGTCTTAAGGAAACTTGTGTATAGTACGTTTAAGCAATTTGTCGAAGTGTTGAGTGTGAAGTGTATAAAAATATAAGTATTTTTTAGGTTTTATTTTTATTTGGGACGCAGGTGCGAAAATGATCGCTCTACGTCTAGTAGAACGAATCGAAATCATTTGTCATTAGATCCAATAGTATATTTAATTACCAATGCGGCACATTCTGGTGTGAGGCGTAGCCGAACACTGGAAGTGGTGCAATAACAACAAAAAAAAAACTATTAAGTAATTAGCGATGATGGTCCAATATGAAGATCGTACTGAGACCAATTCTGTTGGTAAACTCGGTACTGTATGCCTTACACCTAAAAGCTCTAAACACTAATATCCGGTGATCACACATATATGTATGCATGAACTAGTAGCTGCACCAATAATTATAAATGTAGCAATAATAATATTATCAATCAATAAAAAGCCACACTAATTATATCAATCGACCAGATAAATAAATGAATAAATAAAATTAATGAAAGCTATCTTAAAGCTTGGCCGACAATGCTAAATTTATATTTAAATATTAAGAAATATATTATATCATTTTGACAAGAAAAATAAGTAAATTAAATAGAATCAATATTAACGATACCCCTTTAGATCTGAAGATGTGCTGGTAAAAGGCTGCAAGCTCAGCAGTCGAAGTAAAGGTGCCTCTACACTAAGGCGAACATGGGACGTCTCAGCTCGGAGGCGAAACCCTGCAACGGCTCCGGACACCGGTAAGAAAAACACGGTAATGGCTTCTGGCCCCGGTAGTGAAACTTGCAATCGGACCCGGTAGTAAAACCCTGTAATATCCCAATACTGATTAGACTAAGCCCCTTACTTCAATGAAGAACTTATCGACCCCCTTAAATATATATTTTTTGTATAAAACCAATCAGCCCCAAAAATTATCAAGTGATTTTCAGTAACCGTCAGCAAATAAATGAAAAGCCAAAGGTGCAAATAACTTGGATATAAAAAGAAATACGTATGAACCACCCCTAAATAATATACACCTCCCCATATGATCAAAATTAAAGTTATATTAAAAAGAAGTTCAGATATGATAAAAGGAAAAAGGTAAAATATCCTATAGAATGCAATGCAACTGGTGGTCGATGTAAAAAAATTAACACAGATAAAAGCAATTAAATCATTAAATTAGTCAAAAAAAAACTTTAGCAATATCTCGAGTTGGAGGATCGACTGCCTCGGTTTTATAAGATGAGCTCGGAAAGCCTCTAGAGATAATGGAAAATAACCTTTAGCGCCATGGCGGCCATGTGCTGGCAGGCAGTAAAAAAAGTAATTCCAGAAAAATATTACCTAGTAAGTGTAGTTATTTAAATCCCTATAAATCGGTCGTGTTAAAACACCAACTAGGAACTCAACCCAATATCCCCTAGAAGGGTATTATAAAATGCAATACTATAAGCTGAGTCACCTAACCACACTACAGCAAAACACTTCCTCTATTCCCCCTAGGTATTTCTAGAAGAACGAGATCATCGGTTTCAGTCAAGTTGACTTTTTCCACTTCCACGGAATCAGAAGGGAAAAATGGTAGGGCCGAGAAATGGAGAAATAGTCGATACGGGGAATACTTCTAAGATAATAAACGACTTAGTTCTCGTTTATTATTGCTGTAAAACGACTGCGGAAGCCACGATTAATGAGCTAAAATTAAAGTTTTTAATAAATAATAGGAAATATTCCTGAACAAAATAATAAACTTTTAAAAATCCCAATCGACAGCAACAATTAAGTGAAAAGAGCCCATTACTAATATTTAAGGCTACCGATCGAATATTACAAAACTTACAACATGCCACTCGAAATGATAAATATAAAGTAGATATCCCAAATATCAAAGTTTCTAAATGTAGGTAAGAAGATGGAACTACAATATAACCTCTAAATCTACTAAAGCTAAAGCATAAGAAAGGAAAACAAAGTACAAACATTGACGGTTGAATGTAAATTAAAGAAAAATATTGGAAAAACCACGAGGAAAATATGTAAGGGATACGCCCTAAATCCATAAAGCACTATGAGAAAAGACAACAATGAGTAATCTATGCAGAGATCAACAAGTCTTAGAAGAAAATAAGCAACAGGTACTAGTTTTTACTATTGAAGAGAAGGAAAAATGTAATAACTAACAATTATTCTTGAATTAACAGGTTAAAAAGAAAGCATCAGCACTATCTGAAAGCAAATCAGTGACCCCCACAAATTAAAGCCATATCAGCCCGAGATTAGAAGTGAAATATTCAAACCGAAAGTAGCATATGAATTTGATGGATCCATCCATGGGTTATTAACTTAGTCCTTACAAATACTGAACTGCCAGTAAACCCAATTATTGTAATATAAATAAGCAAACCCAAACTAATGACACAATATCTTATTTTAGTTGTCGGATAAACCTAAGTGAGCCAACAGACCTAAGCTGGAGGACATCATAAGAGAAATGATGATTCAGAGTAGTAGAGGAGAGTGTTATAAAAGCTAGTACATATTATGTAATTCTAACCGTAGGTATAATAAAATTAATTTACACTAATAAATGCTGCAACGGTAAGTTCATTAAGCTTATTGACAACAAATCAAATAAATGAATTCATAATTAATTAACCGGGGAGGATAATGCTCAATAATTCTTACCAAAAAATATGGATCTTTTATTGCTAAATACAGCATATAAAATAAAATTTAAAATCTTTTGTAGTGGCAAAATCAGATTGTTACAAGTTCGACGTCAAAGTTAAGGCTAAAAATGTAGCAAATAAGAGTAATGCGAAACAAATTACTGCCATGAGGCTTACAGCCAATTAGAGTATCAGTACAAACCTATTGTTAAGGTACGTGAGTCTAATACACAAATAAGTCAGATAAACACGAATGAATTATCAAGGTATTTACTAATTAAGGTAATACTATATCGGTAATAAGAAAAGTCGAAATTAAATGATTGACAAAGATAATAAATAACTTGAAGCCATCGAACCATAATTTCAATAACTTAATAAACTAAAACACTAAGGCATGATATTCGATAAGAGACTGCAGTCGTTTAACAGTAAATTCATTAACCAAAATTAAATATAAGGATTACATATACGATAAAGAAAGCAATCGACCTTTAGTCGTTTAACAGTAAATGAATTTATCAAAATGAAATACATCCATAATATATACGATAACGAATATAGATTCTACTTGTATCTACTAGATTTGCAGACACTGGCGTTTCCTGCTCCACCATGTGGTTGTACTACCTTGACAAAAAGCTTTGTATGGCTTAATAACATCGGGAACTCTCCAGGACGGCATAGAAATCCACGGACAGATTTTCAGACCCAAATTGAGAAAATGATATCCCACAGAGGAACCCTTTAAAAAAAGGGATCACCGCACCATTCATGACACATCGTTTATAGGCGATATGGCCGATAATTTTAGAAAATACACACTTTAGTTCATTTGCAATGAGGAGTTTAGACCTGATGGTCAAAAATACCAACGATAATTCTAGATACTTAAAAATTGCCTGCTCGCCTTGTTAGTTTGTCATTTCCCCCAAATAAGCATATATACCACATCTGTCAAGTGGGGCTCCAAACGGATTGATTTTTGAAGCGACTGGGAGTGGCGAGAAGTAAGGTAGCAAGAGTGTCGATAATATAAATCGACCAGTAACAGGGAAAAACCGCACCACTGAATTTTGTGACAATCACAACGTTACAGAGTCATCAGAATCAGTGCCACTCTCAAGGTCCGGTTGAATTAAAATGGGAGCAACACGAGGTGATATATGGTATTTTTGAACTACATGGGCATTTCCATACGTCAATGCCTAGCTTATTTACCACTCTTCCTATATTCCTTACAATTTTTCGACTTAGAGTTGATGATTGATTAATTTTATGTCGTAGTTTTTTTAGAATTCTCAAAACCATTTCTATAGGATTGAGAACAGAATAGTAAGGCGACAAACGCAGGACATAGTCTTGGTTCTGAAAAAATGTATCCACTATATACTCTTTGTTAAAATTCGTTGACTTTATTATATTCAATAATTCTTTTTTGGTTATCTTTTTTCGGTAGTATGTAAATATTCATCTCTCATGGAATTCACTATCTCCTCTTTCTTAATATTATTGTTGGGGGTCTTGACTAGTAACCGAGAATGATAACAATGATAACAATGACTGAATTTATTGGAATGTTTGGTAGCAGTTGTTCGACAATTGGGCAGTCTTATCTTCATGGTAATCTGCAGAGAATTGACTTATATTTTTGGCAAATAATAACAACATGTTCTGCACAAATCCATTTTCATTTCCGGCATGTGGAATGATACCACGTTTGCCTCTTGAACATGAAACAAATTGCATTTTTTTTAAGTTATCTACTGAACCAAATGTTTTGACGCCATTAGTGTCGAACTAAGTCTCTTCTAAATATATTATGCATATGCCCGATTGTCGATAAGCTTTAATGTTACCTAAGTATTCGTTCCGTAATCCAAGTATCAGTTGTGACTTTATTATAGCCATCCTCAATTCTAAAGTAGGTACCCTAATTCCTTTATAAGAATTATAAATAATTCAAATGACATCTCTGTCTCCGTTGTCAATTTTTTTAAATATTTGCACAGTTCGTTTTCTGGATAAATTGCCGTCAATGATTATTTTGTGCCCTCTTTTCTTAGGCACTCGTATATGTTCAAAATAAGACATTGTCATGTAAATAAACTATAATCTGCAAGTGTCATCTCAGGCTTAACATTCTCCTTGCCTTCCGAATTGTCTTCAAACAGTCTCCAAAACGCCAGACTGTCATTTAAAAATGTTTCTTTAATACAATAAATAACAACTCCGAGTTATTAACAAATTAATATTGATCAATAATCAATAGTTGCCTGCACTGACTGGATTTAGCTCGCTGTAACGTGCCGGTCGATGGATTAAAAGATACCGTAAAGCTATTGGTTGATTTTTTTTGAAATTTCTGAAATAGATTGCTGCCTTGTCCGAAATATGCAATAAAAATTACGGCAAAAAATTACAGTAGCATTTGTAAGTCTCTAGAATACACCTGCAAACATTTTTCGTTAGAAATTAAAATTAACAATATTTTTTTTTGTTTATGTTAAACCACCCAAATATCCCCCGCTTGGAGCTACTTGGGTAGTCATGGAAATTTCGTTACAGACTATTTAAAAACGACCTGGGGGATAATTGGTTCATCGAAAATAGGAAAAAAATAAGGCTCTTCATACAAAAATATAATTTTATTCAAAATCATCAAAGGTACAGGTGTTTCTTTATTAAATTTATTAAAAAAAAAACACTTAAATAGCATTACAAAACGAAAAACTTAAACAAATATCGCCAAACAAAATCTAAATAACTCGAACAACATTCGTGGTGTGTAGAACAAAGGATATTGCAAAAAACAATAATAATGCTCTTATGCTACAGGAATGTGGGAAAAATTAATTCCTGTAAACTCATAGTAAGGACAGTTTTCTGATCCATGTTTATGTGGAAGTGGAAGTAGTCTTAGAATCATATCTGAAGTGATATTATCTTCATCATTTTCGGATTGCATACAATGCAGTTTTTTCCCTCTGATGGTTTTTAGAAATTTAGTTTTATATAAATCATTTTCTATTTTTTCAGTTTGCCCCACATAGCATTTTCGTATTTTCTTTTGAACATATTCAACTAATATCTAGTCACCAACTTTGACATCAGGGTCCAGATCTGAACTTGACGGATAATTACCAGGATCTGAGATCGAAGAGTCAGAGTCGGTTTCGCGGACTTATGTCTTTCTGCCACTTTGCACTTTACTGTGGCCACCGCTTGTCGATGGGATATCAAAGTTCGCACTAGTCACGCTTTTTCCGGGCCCCACGGTAACCCGCTTACGTCTTTTTCTTATTACTGGCGGAGCTGCCCTCTCTTTCAATTCATGTAAAATATCTACAACTGCCTCGCTCACATTTTATTGTCTGCATATTTTCCGACGAAGCAGTTAATCGTTCCTTTGGTTTTTCAGAATCAAGTTGGAACAGGCCAGTTTTTCTAAAACCTAAAATTATATTTTTTGCCTGTATTTTCGGATTCGAGTTTGTTCTAAAGTAAACGAAAAAGGGAAGGAAATTCATCCTTTGGTAGTGTACTAAACCTTAGACCTCCTTGTCTCTTCCATGTGGTTAATATTTCCCGCTAATACCTTCTCAATGGAGCATAAAATGCAATGTCCAGAGGCTGCATAATATGCGTTGCGTTTTGGGTGGCAAGCATATGATATGATATATATCTTTCACATTTTTCAATAATTTCTCTACAGAAATGGGAAGATGAGTTATATCCAATCAGAATATTTTTTCCTGGCTAGTTCCGAAAGTAACTGACCACAATAATCCTAAACCAGTCTAGAAAGCATATCCCATCAAACCAACCGCTTTTGGAGCGGTTGTAGTGAGCATTAGGTGGTCGTCCTTCGGTCCACTTATCCCACATATTATCTGCGCGATAAACTACATATGGCGATAATATGGTACCATCTGCACCCGCAGCATACATTACACTAATGGACATCTTCGTACTGTTTATAATTCGCTCGGGATATTTTGTTCCTCTTTTGCCAATAATTTTTTGAGTCCGAGGATCATCCGTCAAATTTGTCTCGTCATAATTGTAAGTAGAAGTCCATTTTTGAAGTGGAGTTGCTATTATAGTGGGTTAGAAGAAGGGGGAAGACTTTTCTCCACAAATGTGTGTGGAGAAAAGTCTTCCCCCTTCTTCTAACCCGCTGTCTCGTCATAATTGAGGAGACAATCCGGACTTACTCCTTCAAGTTCATTTTGGTAATGTTGGAAAAACCTGTCCAGATCACCTTCAGTAACGTTAGCTCGTTTTCCAGATATATTTGCACACATGCGGTTTGAAAGAATATTTGTATGTCTTTGTAAGAACAGCTGTGGCCAGTCCCGTCCTGGTAGATTGTTTTTAAACATTTGAATGCGTTTTCCGGATTTGTCCAAATATCGTTTTGCTATAAACCTCAAATCTAAAAGGTCACATGGAAAACCCCATTCGGACATTACTAGTATATGATTGATAAAGGCACTTTCTTTCTCAAGTGAGAATATTGCTGGACGACCTGCTAATATTTGTAGTTTGTTTTCATCCCTTACTTTACGCCCATAGTAGATTCGGGGACTTTAAACCTTTTCGAGGCTTCACTATAGCTAAGATTTTGTTCTTTAACTGCATTTACTGCATTGCTTAGTGCCTCCTATGTATACAATTTGTATGGTGCGAAGTTTTTACCCTTCCGTGCATTGGTATTCGCTCTTTTGAATGTGCAGACCATCTGCAATAAATAATATATTATTAGTTATAAACAAAATTTGAACAAAAATGGTCTACAAATAATGCACCTTTTTAAAAATTGGACCCCCCCCCTGCAAAAAATCGTTACCACAACTCTGGGTTAAGGAGAAAAATATGTTTAAATACAGGAAACGAGTCACAAATGACCATATTTTCAATATTAGCAGTAATAATAAAATTCTTGGTTTACTTGCTGTGAATTCCACACGGCAAAAAATCACGTGCTCAACAGGTGACTAAATCAACGTGCTAGCAAATCCCCTAGCAAATCTCGGAGCCGACTGTACGTCGAAGCCCTTGAAAGTACCGTCCATCCTCTCTCCAGCGGTATCTATATGTTCGCGATTCTATTGATCGTTTGTTTACGCGCGAATTTTGAATCTTTTTCCATCGAATGAGCCAAATAGCCCAAAGAAAACCAAATAACCCCGCTTTACGGTATTCATCATTTTGCGCCCTAGGGTGTTCTCTAGGCGACCAAAATAAATTTATTTGATTCCCTGGAATATATATTTTTGTCTCTCACTCGACCGATGCAAATTGTATAGGCTCCTATCAAGTTGCAAAATTAGCGTGTATGATTTGGTTGTGGCGCCGTAAGTCCTTCTATAAACGAGATTTTCAACTGAAAAATACTATAGCACTTTATGTTTCATGATATTTAAATGAGGATTTAATTTAACATACAATATGCCCTGAATCCAAATATTGCATTACGTCGAGAGGAAAATAAAAGCGTGGATGTCTTTTAAAACGCCTATATTGATCTGCTTTTAAAATATCGAAATACACAAAGAAACGGTCGAGTCATTCGATAGACAGGTATCGAGTTACATGACAACAAAAAAACTCATACAGAGATATTGGACCAATAAATTTAATGTACTAAATAGAAAATAAAGGGTGTCTTATAATTTAGACATTAGGTCTTTTAGCTAATAATAATTATAAATTTTTTATACGTTATACTGGCTAGCTTAATGTAACCTATAAAGCGCCTAGAGTAACCATATAGGTACAGATAAAGGGTCCTAGCTTAAGCTAAAATAAACCGTTATTTGATCATCATTTCATTGTTCTCTATTACTTTGATAAAAGTGATTTAATTTCTCCTATCCATTTTTTGTGTACAGTCCAACGCAGCCTAAATTTAAGTAAGTATAGCTAAGCTATTTATTCATACTCAAAAGTTTTTATATGAAAATAATAACTTAACACACTAGAAACTATATTTATATAGATAGGCAGCAATTTTATTGTTGAACGTTTGAGTTATGGAATCACGCCAGATGTTTAGGATATTATCCTTCGCATCTCCGCCGTCCTTCATTACACTTTGTAGTATACAATTTTATCCCAACCGGTACAAGTTTCAAAGAAGTTATCAAAAAACATGATGATTCAGCCGTCCCAGGCCCTGTCGCTCCAGCTCGTCGCTCTGTTGCGTCATTACAATTTTGTACCGTTCGGTGACAAGTAGCAAAGAACCCGTAAATCGGATCTTTCTTTTGGTTTTAAGAAGAAAAATGCCTAAAAATCGTATTTCAAGGCAGTGAAAGTGTTAGTGATACGTCTTGCTCGCAAAGGAGGCGAAAAAAAGGGGCAATATTCATCGTAAGAAGGAAATCAGGGGGTGAGTCCATATAAGATTATATGCCAAAATTTCAAAAATACATAAATACCTGGTTATCTTAGATATATAAAAACAGAAACTGTCTCTCGTATAAAAGCAAACTAAATGTGTATAACACTAAACTGTAGTATTATGAATAAATATGACACTTGTATAAAAAATAGAAATAAAATGTTTATAATGCCTTCGTATTATCACGTTTTCGATATTTGGTCCCCGTATGGGACACATGTGGGACTATAAACTACAATTCGATGTAAATATTGCAAAACAAAATACTAAAAGTTATATTTATTATGATCCACTGACTCATACTGTAGATCTATATGAGTATGAACAGAATAAACTTATCTGCAGGATAATACATAAAACTCACAAATCAAATATTAACATAATATTTTTAAGGGATATTCACAGCCCCAATACTAGAGAGTTTATAGGAAATCGTACTGTTATTAGTAAAATGCAATTATTCTCAATAACAGTGTTCAAAAACACTGTCTAGGAGAATAAGGACTATGTATATTGTAATTATTGTTATTGCTGTATTAAAAATTTTTTGAGTAAGTCGAAGAGTGCCCTTCTCTCACGAACTTATCCCCTAAAAACTAGCCACAAAGGCAAGCTGACTCATAATTTACGCGCGACTAAGTTCACGCTACGGAGCCTCGATCAACAGAACCCAAAGCTAACCCAAAATTTGGAAAAAAAGGTAAATTAATAGAAATTTTGCTAGAACGTAGAGACATGGATTCGTGGCGCATCGCGAGCAGTATTTTGGATTATCGGAATGTTATCGTTCGGCTTTGTCGAATCGATGTAATACCGGAACGCATTATTTGTAAACAATTCGTGTTGATATGAGCCGGCCGGTGAGGAAAAAATTGGAGTAAACATTGCTTGCAGGAGATGTTAATAAATAATAATAATACCTATTTACAAGTTCGCATTTGCAGATGCGAATAACTTTAACTAAAATTGGCCTTCACATTTGCAGATGTGAAGGGCCTCAACAGCCTCCACCCCAGTAGGTATATTATGTTAGAGGCACACTATATCCCTACATTTGCCGATGTAAAGGATATATGTACCGACAAAAATAAAACGGTATAGTGCTATGTATTTGCAGATACTTAAGCAAATACCCACCATTCTATTGCAACCCTCTTACATAAGAAGACAACATACAAGTTCTTGTCTATGGTTCATCATAGGTATCCCATTTTCCTTACGTTACAGAAATTACAGTATTTGCAGGTACTGTAAATATTATGCTAAAAAATCGTTGCATTTGCAGATGCAATCGATACCATAAGTAGCAAAACCAAGGAAATTCTTTTGCATTTGCAGATGAAGATCCTCTCATGCTAGCTGAGGAAGTAACTCTTTCGAATCGAGACATACCAACATCAGAAACAACTACGTGCCCAGATAGTTTTTAGGTGAAACAATTACTTATTAAAGAAACTAAATAAAAAAAAATAAAAAAAAAGAAACAGTATGATAGAGAAGTATCCGCCAAACTGCTATGTCCTCAGACCACCAAAATTAAATCTTGAAGTAGAAACTGTACTGTACTGCAACTACACGCTAAAACAACTACTTCTAACAATTACGGAAACAACTAGTCCGTTGGTTTTAGCCCTCCTTTTCAATAATTTAAATTAGCCAACCGTCTGAACTAATATTATACGTTCAAAATTGGCAGAAATTAAATATAAACAGTTCAGCAATAGCGTGGGTACAAGGTTATAAAATCCCCTTCAAGGACACCACTCCAGATTAGTAAAGTACGTTGTGACATTAAGAACTGTGAAGTATCAATCGGCCATTAATGAACTTTTAAAAATCGAGGCTGTCGAGGAATGTAAATCGGTGGATGGCGAATTCTTATAGTCGTACTCACTCAATGGAAAATATCGATTTATGCCAACTTAAAAAACTTAAATAGATATATATGACAGCATCCCATTTTAAACTCGAAAACTACAGGACGGCCCAAAATTTAATTTCAAATTACGCATTCCCGGGAAAATTAATCTTAAATGTGCATATTTCCTATCCACAGTAGTCATAGGAAGTTTTTAAGGTTAGATTTTTGCAACGTACTATACCAGTTTAATTACGTTCCATCCAGTTGTAAGATATATAAAATTAAAAGGTATAAAAACTGTACTCTATTTAGACGTTTGGCTAGTTATTGCTAATTCAAAAGAGAATTGCTTAAAAGTATAAATAAAATTACACAAACATTACAAGATTTAGGATTAATAATTAATTCCGAAAAAGGCGTAGTTATTCCCGCGCAACAATGCCCATTTTTAGGGTTTATTTATAATACAACTAACATGACAATAGCCTTAACTCAAGAGAAAAGGAAAATAATTTATAAAGACATACAAAATATTAGGGAAAAATAATAATATTAACTGTAAAATCAGATTATTTGCACAACTCGTCGGAAAACTAGTTGCTGCTTGGCCAGCTGTACGGTATGGCTGGCTACACATAAAATCTTTAAAGAGGCAAAAAATCTTAGCATTAAAATTAGACAATAGGAAATGTGACTCAAAGATGAAGATAACTTCACTATGGAAGAAGATTTGAATTGATGGTTAAAAAACTTAATGATGTCTGTTCAAAGTTTTTCTTAACATAAATTTTCTTTAGAAATATTTTCAGATGACTCACGAACCGCAATGGGAAAAATCATAAGGGAATTTTGGAACGGAACAGACTGTGGCGTTCACATAAACATCCTAGAACTTAAAGCAGCCTTTTTCGGCTTAGATGCTTTGCAAAAAAAAACCATCTCAAACTGCTCTATTCTCTAAATTGATACTGCAACGGACGGTAATATCGTGCATAAAAAAATGGGCAGTCTACGATTCAATAAGTTAAATAGTATAACAAAAGCTATTTCGAAATGGTGTGAAGGCAAAAACATCTATATTTACGCTTCATAAATCAAAAGACAATAAGGAAGCTGATCTAGAGTCTAGGCGTAATTCTATGGAAGCAGAGAGCTTTTCCACAATAAAGCGTACCTAATGAAGCGATAAAAGTGATTATTTCTTCATTGACAGATAACACCTTTAAACAGTCGGAAATATTTACATTAAATGTGGGAATTTCTGGTTTTGTAAGCACCAACAAATATATAACAATAACCGTAAACTTATTTTTGAGTTCCTAAACACTCATTTGTCTTCGGGGTCATCCTACTTTACCATGAACTCACACAAACCTGCACTTTCTGTAATTTGGATATTAAAAAAAAGATATTTCATATTACCTTATTTTATTAATCAACCTGAACTATTAGAGACTTACATAGAACGCACAAAAGGAAAAAGAGTGCTACCAGTCAATAAAAGGTGAATAGGTCGTTGTATTAGCAGATACAACCGATCGTACCCTCCACTGTCTGCAATTGCATTTGCAGGTAGGGAACATACCTAACAGAAATTACAGCCTTCATAGATAAGGTAAATATGCGTTGCCTTTGCAGATGCAATCGATACCATAAATAACAAAATCAAAGAAAATTTAATACTCACTCACAAAAAGCCCTATCACCCAGCCAGCAGTTAAACCATTAACAGATGAGTCAAGTGAATACTAAAAGCCAGCCGTATAAATCTTTGGGGCACGCAGCACGCGACACGTGGCAACTTCAGTGTCTCAAGAATGGAAGTTACATTACAAACCACTCAGAAGATAGCTGGCTGGACAGAAAAATCAAAAGTATTCTCAAAATTCTATAACAAACCTAAGTCAAAATCAAAGTCAAGTATGCTTTATTGCCACAGAAAAATTCAAATAAATTTTATGGACAAAGCGAATTAAAATAAAAAAACTAACCATAGTAGGGCAAATACAAAACAAAACAAAACTTAATATATACAATAATATATATACGACAAAAATAGAACAAGCAATTTTCAAATTGAAATTGGTAACGATTTAACAAAGAAACTATATTACAGAACATCATAAGCAGTTGAGCTAGATCCACAGGAAGTACACATAACATAGGGTAAAGAAACCCAGTGTTATCAAAATATGAAAAATACATTATAGCGAAGCGTACTGTTTGGAAAAATAAGGAAGGTCATGTCGGTGAACTTGTCTCGGGCAAGGCTGCAGAGTTGAAAATACCGAGTAAAAGTAAACAAAACATGACTAAAATTCATAGCTTGGTATTTAATTTTGTGTAATTCCTGTATATCCGAAAAATCACTAATTCGTCAAAAAGATAATCCTATACCTATTATAAAAAATATATATAATATAAAAAATTTTCACCGCCGCACATGAAGCCCAAGAAAATTAATGGAGAAAAAAATAAAATCTAATTCACGCAAAACTTATTTATAGAATAATAAGGTCTTTCTAGTAGGTAAGCATTCGTTTTTTCACGAAATTTAGCAAATGTAGGGATGGATTTAAGATGTAGCGGGAGTGTATTGTATAACTTCTTGGGATTATAAAGAATATAATTTTTTGTTAACTCAGAGGGGGGAAAAGGAAGGTAGATGTCCTGACTCGAATTTCTTGTTGAGTACTCATGTTGTGGCCTTTCGAGAAATATGGTTCGATATTTATTAAACAAGTTGTTTCTAAAATAAACAAAGCAGGAAGCGCAAGAATTTTATATTTTTTAAAGGAGTATTCGCAATGAGCTCTGCCATTAAGACCAAATAAATAACGAATTTCTCTATTTTGAAGTTTGAAAATGTTACGAAATTGTTCGGTCTTACAGCAGCCCCAAAAGGAAAGGCCGTAGCGAAGATGAAATTCAAACAAAGAGAAGTAAGTGAGCCTGGCAGTAGACAGATTTAGTTCCTTCGAAACCGATCGAATTGCGAAGCAGGCAGAAGAAAGCTTTTTTGTTATAGAATCAATATGTGCGGACCACTTAAGGTTGGTACTAATACTCAAACCTAGGAATTTAGCCGATTCAACGTATTTACTATTGCTGTTGAGAAGTAGCAAAGGTTGTTGTAAGGTTGTTTTATAAGATAAGGCTACCGTTTTATCAACGTTGAAACACAGCCAATTTGAGTCAGACCAAGTTTTGTTTGTGACGAGATCGCTGGAGATATTAGAGTATAGGGAGAAAGTATTAGAATCACTCCAAGTTATGCTTGTGTCGTCAGCAAAGAGAGAAATTTTACCATTGATTTTTAGGTATGTAATGTCATTAATATATATTAGAAAAAGGATAAGCCCAAGAACAGAGCCCTGTGGAACTCCACTGGTAATTAATCTGCAATCAGAATCAGAACCGTTCGCCCTAACAAATTGCTGTCTATTTTCAAGATAAGATTGAAACCAGTTCGAAGGAAACCTATGGCGGGTAATCCCACTGAATTTGTACCTTGTTTATTGAACCATAATTTCTAAGGAATCATATAAATATTAAGTTACAATAAAGTTATAACTTACTTACCAACTCATTATCATATTACATAAGAATATTGGTATAGTATTAAAAATAAGTTAACAAATAAATTAATATCAGTTAGGCGTTAAATATGTGTACCTCCATATGTATACTATTAAATCTAAGGTCTACAAATTTGGAATTTAGTTTATAAAAAGAGCCTTGCAAATCGAAGACCACAGAAAATCGCAATTTTCAGTTAATGTAGATTACATCGCAAATGCTTTAAACAGCTACAAAGAGTAATGAAGGACGGCGGAGATGCGAAGGATAATTACAAGATCAATCGACTTACCTGTAACGAAGATCGATCGGAATTATCCGAGCATCTCCGCCGTCCTTCATTACAAACCCACTCACTCTTTACCTTCTCCCTATCACCCTAAATGCAATGTAATCAAACATCTCATCTAATGACGCAACAGGGCGACGAGCTCGAGCGACCGGGCCTGGGACGGCTGAATCATCATGTTTTTTGATAACTTGCCTAGTGCAACCACACGGTAACGCCATTTTGTTTGAAAAATACTGGAATTTTTTAAAGTCTTTCATGAAAAGCATCAACCTAGCTGTCATAACATATCAAAAAGGCTTGAATTTTAAGGAAAAAATCGGGCGACAATGGAATCAATAGTAGGTGTGCGTCACAATTTTCTAATGAAGAAATGTGCCAAATATACTGAGGAAAAATATATTTTGAATTGTATAGTTGAGCCGATTGATAATATTAATAACATGTCTAACCTCAATATCAAAACAAAGCTTTTTCACTCGACGTGCGTTTCGCTAACCATGTTAGCATCATCAGAAGATGATTAAAACTGTTTTAAAATAGTTAAAAGTTTAATCTCCTGATGGCGAAAAGCGCATATAGTGCAAAAAATTTACTTCGGTCTTGTGGATAAAACTGTATTTGAGTGTATTTTGCCAAAGATTCCAGACCTGGACTTAGTTTGTCTCATATACAGATCAGTTATATTTCAAGCTGCCACAAAAACGAAACTTTGCGGCAAAATGCAAGTACGAGATTGCAATAATTCATTCCAGTGGCACCCCTATTTCGTTTTGAGTGAATGGTCTGAACGAAATGATTTACGCTTCACTTTTTTGAGAACAAATCCAGTCAGATCAGAGACAAAACGAAACATGAAAAGCATTGGGCAAGAGGCATACCTATTTAATTGTTGTTTCTTTTCTCCAACATTTTGACTATATTTAAAAATTCACCTATTGTTTATAATGAAATTGCGGGCGCTGTCACATTAGAAAATTAAGAATTCGTTTACAGCCACACAGAAACGCCCGTCAGACACAAGCTGCTTATCAACATACGATTCAGTTGCGAACACCTAGGACGTCCCGGTTGTGGGACTCCTTTGTCCGGAAGACTGCCTCGCTCTGGAATGGACTTCCGGGTGACGTCTTTCCTGAAAACTAGAACCTACTGCGTTTCAAGTCCAACGTCCACCATCTTCTCCGCACACGCACCGCTCGTTGAGTGGCATAGGATTTTCCTTTTGTGTGTGTGCCGTACATAAAAAAAAACTCCTTTATCGATGAACTAACACACAATAAAAGAACGCAAAACTGTTAAATTATTGATCCACCGGTATCAACCCTTGAAATCAAAAAAGTGTCTTATATAATACTACGTTTGAATTTTGTATTATTTTTTCTTGCAATAAACAAATCTATTTATGACCATTACATAGCAAACGTGATTTGACTCAAGCGTAATAGCATTGATTCAAATTCACAGTAAATTTGCTGCAATTAATGTCGTTGTTGCATTAGTAAAAATGGTTTTTGACCGGCAAATTGTTAAGAGGAGCGCAATTTGACTCAGGAACATTCTGGTTGTCTCAAACGCAGTCCTGCAATTCGAGTTCCTGCCGATAAGAAATGTAACAAATCACCTAAATTTATTTTATTATAGGGATATCCCTTTGTGCACCCATACATAAGAGTTTGAATTCTATTTCGACCCTCTGTAGGGCATTGAGGATTATCTGGTTATCAGTGATAATACAAGGCTCTTTTTTATAGTAGCCGTATATACAGGGTGTCCGGAAAATGCATGTACAATGTTTAATGACAGACCCTGACGTCAAAAATAGGTCGATTGAAGCGAACTTATATCCAAAATTGCTTCATTTAGCCTGCCGAGGGCGTCAAAGATTAAAAAAATATTGATTTTGGCCTAGAATTTTCAAAAACCTACAAATCGATTTTAATAATTTATGGTGCTTCTTAAGCTATAAAATGACGTTTCAGTAGTAACCGGCTGTAATCAACAGAAAGTATTATAATAGTGATGTCATAATATGAAGGTAAATCTTCTGATTTTTTTAATGTCATTGACTCACCGACAAATCAGGTATTATTTTCTAGTAAAACAATGTATTTGGAAGATTTTTCCACTCTTGCTTCCGCAATTTTCCTAGGATAAGTGGTTATGCCAGAAAAAATTATTACAGTTACGTGTTCGGACAATAAAAATAAAATATTAATCAAGCAAATGTGCAAAATGACCGCCATTTTGCTGAATACACTTATTTACACTTCTTAAAAAATGAACTTGAACTTTATCTAATGTCTCGGGGTTATTAAGATGGTTGCTTGTTGATTTAAAATTCCCTGCTATAATTCTTCGCGTGTGTTTACACACGGTTTTAAGGGCAACCCACAAAAAGAAATCGCACATATTTAGATCCGGAGAACGTGGTGGCCATTGCCTCTTCCAATCCACCTAATGGGGTATTGGTCATGCAGGTACCACCGAACACCAACGGAAAAATGAAGTCGCCCTCAATCTTGCACAGCCCTTACCGATTTAAACAGGCCAAATCTTCCAGAAGAATTGGCAAAGTGTCTTGCAAAAAATTTAGGTAAATATTTCCATTCAATTTGTCTGGCAATACCACCAGGACCAATAAAGTATCGATGGATAATACCTGCCAAACATTTATTTTAAATTGATGTTAGTGGTGGGCAACTTTAATGTCATAAGTATGTTCATCAGCATAGACATGTTCGTTATGCAGGTTGGTAACTCCTCACCTTCTAAAGCACGCCTCGTCGGTAAATAAGATTTTCATACTTAAATTTAGAGCATGAAATCTTCTGTTCCGAATAACATTTACGGTGGTTTTAGAAAGCTCCAACTCACGTTCCAACCGCGGCGTGTACTGATGCTTGGTTCTGCTTCAACTCTTACCAAAACTTTTTCTTCTTTTTCAACAGTTCGAGTTGTCCGCATACGACCCCTCCCTGTCAACCTTTTCGGAGTTCGTATAGTTGTCCATATTTCACGTAATCGTAAAAGAATTTAGAAGTTAAATAGTGGCGTAAATGTTCAAACTCTGACAGCAATTTGTCAACAGAAATATTAGATGTCATAGGTACATGAAAACATAAGAAGATGACAGCAAACAATGTTTAGTAATAACCTCTTATCATTATTAATAAAATATTATTAACTAACCCAAACTTACCCAAACTAATCCTAGCAAAATTTTGCAAGAGAGGAAAAATCTTCCAAATACATTGTTTTACTAGAAAAGAATATTTGATTTGTCAGTAAGTCAATGACATAAAAATCAAAAGAAATAACTGACTACATAATAACGTCACTTTTATAATAGTCGTTTTATAGCCTTAGACTCATTTTTACGCTTTTGAAAATTTTAGGAAAACCAATATTTTCCGGACACCCTGTACATAACTGACATTGTTGCTGCCAAGTTTAAAGCTAGTCCTTATCTTTGCACTTTCATAAAATACTCTTGATTCCCTGCTATTTGTTATCTTTGATACATTGGTAGGTATATCAAACTAATTCTTATTACTAAAGCGCGGAATATACGCAACAAGTTTTTGAAAAAATATGCATAAATATTCTTTTATTACAAAATATGCAATCCAATATGTAATAAAATTGAATGATGTAATAGAACAAAATAGGGTGAGAAAAAAGTACTATGTTCAAAAAATGGTTATTATTTGGAAGAATACACATACTAAGTAAGAAAAACATAGTCAGATACAATTATTTACTGTTTTAAAATGGTACAAAATTAGTTTATAACTTAATCATAGATAAAATGTATACAAGACACAAAAAATATTACAATATTATAAAATTTCTCGTTTGGAAATACTATAAAAGGCATTTACAACAAGATACTTTTCGAAGTTTTCCAGTAAATATGATTGTATTCCATCAGTAAAAATGTGTTTATACAAAGAAAAGGTTCTTTCAACGTCTACTGACGTAATTGGACAATATTGAAGTTTTGGCAGTATACTATAAGGCCATGGTACATGTTCGTCAAAAGACTTATTTTCGTTATTTTTGACTATTTTTAAAAATTTAAACCCTTCATTCTTCGTTAAAGTCACATCCGCTTTGCGCCTTATTTGATCTCCAACTTTACCCGGAACGTTGGCACACTTAGCCAAAAAAGTTTCAATGGTACTAATGGACTCTCTTAAACTTAATTGTCCACTCTCTAACGATGTGATCATATCTGGTATAAAACCAAAATTAACTTTCATAAAAACTAAATCTCTAGCTACACTTGCACTTTGTAACAAGTCCTTACTTTGAACTACACTCTGAGCGTCGTCCTCCAAGTCCAAAATTGAGTCTTTAACGGCATCAAAATGTTCAGCGTAGAATATAGCCGCTTTAATCCACGTTCCCCATATGGTAATTACAGGTTCTGGAGGTAAACTAACTCCAGGCAGTCTCTCCCTATACATCTGTACTCTTAGCGGGGCTTTGATGAATACTTTTTTAACACTTGAAATTAGCTTATTTACTAACGGAAATTCTGTTCTGATGGTTTCTACTACTCGGTTTATCCCGTGCAGAAGACATGTAACATACACCATATTGGGGTAAAATACTTTAAGGTTCTGTCCCACTTTTACCATATAGGGTGCGGCATCAGATAGAAGCACCAAGAACTTTTCTTCTGGCACTGGGTTTGGAAGAAAGAAGCTTGCAGACTGCTGTATGAATCTGGATACCGTTACATTATTGGTTTTGTCCAACTGCTTCGAAGCTATTAAGTATGCGTTTGTAGAATTATTTTCTTGAAGTGCACCAATCATCAGATATGCGATATATCTGCCACAAAAGCATCGGTACTTTCATCCACAACGATGTAAAATTTTTCTCGCCAATTGAAGATTTTATTTCCTGAAGAACTGTCTCGTAGACCGAATGAACATTTTTCTTTCTGAGGGTCGACTCATCAGGAATGGTTTGATTGCAATGCATTTGTAGAAAACTTCTAAATTGGGGATGCTGAAGTTTTCTTAGTGATATGTTAGCTACCATCATAGTTTGACACAAGTCTTCTTGAAAAAGTTCCTTATCCGATTGAGATTTTGAACCCACATTTTGAAATGCGTTTTTAACACTCTGCTGAACTGGCGCACATTTCTTTTAGAGTGTCGACTCATCAGGAATGGTTTGGTTGCAATGCCTTTGTAGAAAACTTCTGAAGTGGGGATGCTGAAGTTTTCTTAGTGGTATGTCAGCTGCCATCATAATTTGACACAAGTCTTCTTGAAAAAGTTCCTTAACCGACTGAGATTTTGCATCCACATTTTGAAATGCGTTTTTAACACTGCTGAACTGGCCCACATTTCATTTTTATAACCTTCGCGATATGCAGCGCTGTTGAACTTGAACTGATCCACTTGAAACTTTTTCTCACAAACAATTATTTTTGAGCAGGCTTTGCAAAAGCTTTTTCTCCACTAAATTCTAACTCGGAAATACCCTTAATCCACGTCGCAGTTTTTACTATTTTCGCCATATTTAAAACCAAATAAAACTCGCTATTTATCTGCTAACACACCAAAGCTTTTCGACAAATTGAAAATACTAACTTGAGTCTAGTTATGCCTAAAGTCTATTCAGAGATATACCGTTGACCGCAATTTGCATTTTAAGACATTTAACAATACCTTTTAAACTTTTTCTACCTTTCTAACCTTCTAAATTGCTCATAAATTGATCATAAAAACCTCATTAAAAGGGTATGGGATTGTCTATTTTATATTCCGCCTAACAATAGTAGGTACAAGTAAGTAAGTACCTGGAAATTCCCAAAGATTAGGGTCAGCCGCGGACTGATGGTAATGAAATGAATAATGAATTTAGATATCTAAGGGTGTTAATAATTTTTGGGTAAATATGACCATAATATGCAGGTAAAATGAAAATGTGTCAAAATATGCATTTTTTTCAAAAATGGCAAAACATGCAAAATATGCATGTATATGCAATTTGCATATAATCCGCGCATTACTTATTACACAAGTTTAACATAGTTGTACAAGGAATTTCCTCTGGCCGCTTTCACCATTAGCAATAAGGCAGCTTTATGCTTTTTAAATATCATTTAGCAATAACACTTCCTTGCAATTACATTCATATACGACCCAACGAATAAAAATTAGAAGCCTTCATTAAGTTCGCGATAAAATTTTTGATCGAGCTATACATAAATTTTATCTTTCGTAATAACTGATAGCCAAATGCCACCACATCTACTAATTATGCATGTGTGAGTAATAAAAGTGAATAGTCCGAGGGATTTATGAACAAGGTTGAATAGTTATTAACTGCACGCTCTATATATTGGAGGATTTCAGATATTGCAGCTTAAACTAATTTCTCAAAATATTAAAAAACGTATAAAAAGAAAACTAAGTAAACCGGATACTTTGGCATATTGTCCCAGACTAAAATAAGGAATATTTATTCGCAATGCAAATATGGAAATCGTTAACTATTTTACATTTCCCTTTATTAAAACTTATACATTACATTGATTACATGAAAATTATTATTTCAATCAGGTACATGTTTGAATGGGAAGTAAATATTTGCTCTCACTCTACTGTGTTAAACAACCTCAATACCTTTTCTTGTTCCCATTACAAAATAAGCACAGATTTAATTTGTTTTCATCTGGGAAAACTTGTGCAACATGAAAGTTTGCCTTTATTGTTTCATTCTGTTTCAGTTTTTCAGAGTAACTAACTGAGGAATAACATAAAAGGGAAATATAAATTAAAATTGCAAAGTTAACGTTCCGCGAAAAACGACTATACAAATTTTGTAGTAAATTATGGTGCTTGTTGCTCTCATTTAATAATATTGAGTTTGACGCATTAACAAAATAAAAAAGTGTATTAATATACTTGAAAAACGTTTGCCTTTGAATTGGGAAATAAGTTCATTTAATATCGCTTGGTTTATTTAACCGAACTTCCAATAAAGTCCCGATAACTCGATTTCTGTAAAAAGAAAAATCTTGTTTATGTAACTGTTGGCTGTTGATCGACTAGCGCCCACGATTTTGAAGTAAAACAGGTTCCAATTAAATCAGTTGGGTAAAAGTTCGTTAATCAGAGAAATCGAAAGAAGGCGCAGAGTTTCACCGGGAAGCGACGTGTAAAAAAATTATCTCTGAAAAGTATATTATTTAGATTGCAATTCTAAAAAGTTTATGGTTTTAGTCAGCTATACATTTTCAAGGGGAAATGCCGAATCTTGGCATCAGTGAGCTCTAGGGCGATACAATTTCCAATAATGGGGTTTGAGGGAAATTATGTGTAACATATTTTTTTTATTTTTAGGTAAATTTTAAATTTTGTAGCGCAAACTGTAGATAAAATGACTAATAGCAACTTGCATATCCAGTTTTTCGTTAAATACTGGCGTTTTAGTCATTATACAGGGTTAATTAAAAGGTTGTTACATAGCCCTAATTTTCAAGCATCCATCCTGAGGAATGATTTCCTAAACAAATTATTTCAAAACCCCAATTTTTGTTAAGGACTATTCTGTTTTTACCTTTTTGTTTTTTAGTCCCTGTCTTTAGATGCATTCGTTCATTTTAAGCATGAAATTAACTTATCATCAACAATTATAATTTAATTTAAGAAATGCTATTTTTTGATGAGGAGGCTTTGCTGGTTATTGCTCTAATGCCAGTTTGACGTTGGTTCCTTTTACGCAAGACCTATGCTACTATGATGGTTTTAAATGCTACAAATGGCGCAAATGCTGTTGCTCTTACTGAAGATGGACGTAATCATGAATATGTTGCAAAAATCATGTTCATCACTCAACCAACAAAAGAGTGGTCGAACGTTTAAGATAAACTAACAGAAATAAGCGTAGGGTAGGTAGTGGCAGGAATCGAAAAATTATTGCTATTGATGACAGATTTATTCGCGTTAAAACTTTGCGGAGTCGTCATTAGCATCAGTGCCATCAAGAAGTCAACTCCAAGTCCGAGATACAAATGATAGTGTGTGGGCAGTTCGTCCAAAAGGAATTTGCTTTGAAAGGTTGCATACCATCAACTGGAAATTGCTTTCGCATCACAGAGTAGCCAGACTGTAATTTGCCACCGAATTTATATTGGAACTTAGAGCAATGGCACAATATTCTTTTTACTGACGAATCCAGATTCTGCTGCGTTCTCCAGATGAACAAAAAAGAATGTGGAGAAGTACCGGAGAATGATTTGCCAAGTGCACCTTCAGACCATGTCTGAGCTATGAAAGAGATTCGGTAATGGTAGGGGCAGGAATTACTCGGAAGACCCGCACTGAGTTGGTGGTCATCGATGGGTCACGTTGTACCTTTTAGTAGATTTATCGGCGACGACTTCATTTTAATGAAGCAATATGCGTTACGCAATACCTAGCGAAAGTTGGTATTTACCAAATAAACTGGCCAGTATTTTCACCTGATCTCAACCCCATAGAGGCTAGTTAGAGATGGCGAAGTAGCTGCGGTTATGGTAAATGAGCTTTGCTTAGCCTTTCAGCAAGGATGAAAAAATATTCTTCAAGATACTATTTACATATGCAGGAAGTTATAAAAGCTACAGCTGGTAATATGGAATATTAAGCAAAATTTGTTGTCAATGTACCTTTAAACTACAGTTGAATTGATTTGCATAAATAAATCTTCTTATTTTTTTTAATGTTAATTACAATAATTACTTATTAAAACTGAAACAGGTCGAGTCTAGGTATGCAAGTTAACAAACAAAAGTTCTATAATAATAAAAAATTAGTACACTCCATATTTCAAAAAAAAATCTTTAAAACTTCACTTTTACATGAAAATTTTCGAGAAGCAGGTAAGCAGAGTCGGGTAGGGTGGTGGAAATATGCGGAACACGGGAATATGCGGCACACTTATTTACGTTTCCTTTTAATGTGTGATATCGGAGTTTTAATAGCTTCTTGTCGCACCCACACATCAAATAAAAAAGCCGCAGCGAGGCGAAGAGCGGGGTCTTTAAAATCCACTCGTTTTGGCTAGAGACGGTTTTCCCCTTCAAACTTCCACACATTTTCAAATACACTCATTTTGGCTAGAGAGTGGTCCAGTTGCACTCGCCAATGCTTGAGACTGATTTTCCATTCAATTTTCCACATATTCTGACATACGCTCGCTTCGGCTACACTTTGTATAGTTTTTCAATTAACCGAAAAATTGGGCATCTCAGTAATTTTCCTAAGCCAAATGAAATTAAGAAAAAATCCTAAAACCCCATCCACTGGCGTAACTCGCAGGGGAGTCGAGACGGCTTTCTTACAGATAAGTAAATTTATGGTTTCACTGAAATTCTTTACACTTTAATAGCCAGATATCATTTTAAGGGTAGATTGAACTTTTAAAACTAGTGTTGTAGTGTGATCAGACTCTCCTAAATTGCGCGATTTTCATTAGGTTTCGGACTGGGAGGTGATTGTGACCAAATATGTTCAAGTAAACCTTTACCTTCTTATCTCCGAATGGCTAATGGTGGCTAATGATGGCAAGATACCTAACAATGGATACAATGGGCCTACGGGACCCGAAAGGTGCCTACGAGACACTAAAACACTCCTTAGTGACAACCCCCCAAAAGAACCTTGTGACGTTATCTCCGTGGGGGTACCTTAAAATTTATATATGGGCAAGATGATCTTTAGTATGTCCATATATACTAGGTGGTATGCATATGTTTCCCGTATAAGTAATGTGACTGTATCGAGCGCAGAGCAGAGTGTAAGGGCAGATACTTTGGATGTAAATTTCCTTCTATTAAACGGTCACGGTTTACTTCTTGGTGCGAGACCCTGCTTGAAATAGCCTAACTTATTTCTGGTAAATACATTTTTCGTTCTTATGTATATTTTTCCTTTAGTATAAATTCAACTATTCATTTTGTATTCATTTTTAGTATATTGTCAACTAACATAAAATCATACAGTGGAAAGTTTGAACTT
>MU181999.1:576996-601118 GCA_016904865.1 Pissodes strobi | reverse complement strand
CCGCCCTTCTGGTGCCCTTTATTTTTGCTATCCGCCGGTCAATACATGTGTGACACGTGGTGGAGGCAGCCGTTTCGACCCCCGTACACAGGAGGCAGGACCAAGGACTCGTCGAAGAGATACGCTTTTTCCAGATAGACCCCTGATCCAGCTAAAAATAACATTTTGCATCAATCCAAGCCGTCTATATTTTTTATAGCCGTGGTGACCCACGCGATATTTTTCTGTACCAGTTTCCTTTGAGATTTTTTGGCAGTCATAAAAGTTGCCTTCTTGACATTTTGGTGAAGTTAAGAGTCAGTGTCGTCTAATTATTTAAATCCGTCCTCGAATGTCAGACAGAAAACTACGTTCTAAGAGTCAATCCGACACGCCAGCTAAGGACCCCACTCTACCTCACAGCAGCCCAGCCATCTTCTCAGCATCAAGGAAATTAAGAAGATCGCCACCCACATCCCCAATAATAAATTTAGAACAAGTTAAGAAAATCTCCTTTCTCGACAAACCATTAGTAGAACCACCTAGTGAAAACTCGCAAATTTACCAAGGAAACCAAGCATCACACAGCAGCACGGAGGCTAGAGAAGTTATCAGTGAAGACAGCGAACAAGACGAAGCACAAGATATCCAAACAGTACGTCAGAACATGGCAAACACAACAATCACAGACGCTTTGGCTACTGCAAAGAAAGCAGCAATACCACAGTTTATCAGCCCACCTACGTTCCATCCTTGCAGATGCAAAGCCAACGATTTTATAAAATCATACGAAAGAACGGCAATAGAAAACGGATGAGATGATGCGTTAAAAATTGGATATTTTGAAACTTTTTTGGACGGAGCAGCAAATCTATGGTTCCAGGAATACAAGGCAGCAAACCAAAATAATGGATGGATGGAATTACAAGCAGACTTTATCAGTGAATTCGAAGATAGAAATTATCAGACAGCACGTAAAAAGAGAGTGGAAGAAAGGAAGCAGTTAGAGAATGAAACAGTGATAAATTATTTGTACGAACTTAGAGTACTTTATCACGACTACAAGGCAAACGTGGACATAGAAGAATTTTTAAGTATATTTAGCGAAGGGCTCACCGAAGACAATTATTATAACTTTTACTGGTTGACAAACCCCCCCAACAGCCAACCTCGAGACTTAGACGAACTGAAGGCGTTAGCAGCAACGATAGACAAAGCACCGAGACGAAGAGAAGATAAAAGGCAAAACTATGAGCCAACAAACAGTTATCATCCTCTGAATACAAGCAGTCACAATCCTCAATATAACTATCGTCCTCCAAATAGAGAAAATTATCGTCCTCCATATAACTATCGTCCTCCGAATAACATAAATAATACAAACTTCAATCGTCCAAACAATTACCACGAATATAATTATAATACGAATATACAACATAACCTCAGAAGGCAAGAAATGCCACAAAACCGCAATAGCAACTTACAGAGGCTACCAACATATACAAAGAATGGTAACCAAAATCATTATAAGGAGGCCTACAGAAATAGCTATAATAACCAGAAATGCCACACCTGCGGAAAATTGGGACACTTCGCAGCAACTTGCCGCAGAAATCACCCAAAAGGCGGCGGATGGCTAAATTAAACACCCCAGTCATCCTAGCAGGAGGGGACAAGGAAAAGAAAGGCATACTTTGCATCACAGTAAAATTAAACAATAAAAATGTCACGGCAATAATAGATACTGGATCCCAAAACAACGTCATACAAAAAGACTGGACAACAGGCCTGAAACATAGAAATAGCAACACAATTCTCATAGGAGCAGGAGGGCATCGTATACAAGTAATGAGTGAAGTTCCCACAGCATTACAAATAGGAAACAAATTTAAGCTCCAAATAAAGGCAAAAGTAATCAACAGTGCACCCTATCCGATAATATTAGGCATGGAATTTCTAGAACATAACAAGGCAGTAATAAATATCCCAAACAAAGAACTGATAATTCAAAATAAATATATAATCCCATTGAGATACGATTCAATGAATGGCATCGCACCGAGGCTCACATCTGTCAGCAGGGACAAAAAGCAGGACAACAACAAATTCAAGTTATTTTTACAACAGCAAAACAACATACAAGTAGATAAACTAGAATCCATTCAGGAACAAAATAGAAATATACAGTGCCTCGACAGAGATATTCCAACAGTATGGGGATTAACAGATATGAATAAAACAAAAAAGTATATAGCTAAAATACTTAAGCAAGAATTCCCAAATACAAATTGGAATAAAAATAATAAAATAGGAACAGTTTCAGTGACCAAAAATAAAAAAGGCAAAACTGGTTTCTACCTTTACACTAGGAGCAACATACATAGCAGGCCAACACTCGAAGCATTATTTGAATGCCTCATACAACTAAGAGAACTATTAAAGCAAAAGGGAATTAATAAAATAGCCATACCTAGAAGAGGTTGGGGCTTGGATATCCCAGAATGGAATTCATTCAAAAAAATGTTGCACTACATATTCAAGTCAGACAATATAAATATTTTAATATGTAGAGACAAAAGGCCAAGAAAATTAAATAAAATAACAGGGCCATTTACAAACATTATGATAGAGCAGACGCCTAACATTTTTAAAATTAGAGCTAGAAAAAACTATGTCATCACAAAGGGAGAAACAAAAACATTAGAATTAGAAATCCCAGAATACCAAGAAATAGAAGGCCATTCAAATATTTTTAATTGCAAATACAACACAGACTGGTTAGCCACAAAGCAATTATCAATTGAGGCAAATATATACACAAATGGGAAAAAATTGTTTATCCCAGTGACCGCAAAGGCAAATTACCCAGCTAAAATCTACAGGGGCACTACAATAGCAATGTTACAAGAAATACAAAAAGAAGATACCGCATACAACCTACACCTCAGCGAAGAGACAATAGACAAGAAAGAAATGATAACCATAGACGATCACCATCTAGACAACATCACAGACCACAAAGCACGAATACAACTGGAAGAATTACTACATGAATATAGGGACGTATTTGCAAAATCTCCAAAATATATGGGAAAAACTAATCTAACCGAACATGTAATAGAATTAGAAGACAATAAACCACAGAAAAGCCGTCCATACCGTGTGTCCCAAAAAGAAAGAGGCATAATAGACGAACAAATCCGAGAAATGCTAGAAAGCGAGGTAATAAGACCATGCCACTCGCCCTGGGCGAGCCCCGTTGTACTAGTAAAAAAGAAGGATGGCAATACTAGGTTCTGCGTAGACTATAGAAAATTGAACTCAGTCACAAAGAAATCAAATTGGCCTCTAACTCAGATAGACGATATACTAACCTATCTAGGCGATTCTACCTGGTTTAGCACATTGGACATGTTTTCCGGATACTGGCAAGTCCCAATACAAGAAGATTCGAAACAATATACCGCTTTTGTAGCACAGGGACATGGTTCATACGAATTCAATGTGTTAAGTTTTGGATTATGTAACGCTCCAGCAACATTCCAAGAATTGGCAGATCGAGTATTCAGTGACATGAAGTGGAAAGAAATACTCATATACCTAGACGATATAATAATATTTTCAAAAACACTAGAAGAACACTTGATAAAGTTAAGAAAAGTTTTCGACAGATTACGTCAGGCAAATTTGACATTGAAACCAAGCAAATGCGAATACCTAAAGAAAGAGATAAAAATTTTGGGATTCAAGGTCAGTGACAAGGGTATATTACCTGACGAATCCAAGCTCACGTGCATCAGAAATTTTCCAACACCAAAAAAGCTCAAAGATATACAAAGCTTCTTAGGACTCTGTAATTTCTACAGAAAATTCATTAAAAATTTTTCAATGATTGCACGTCCATTACACGATATGACAAAGAAAAGCCCGACATTTAAATGGGGACCAAAGCAAGACGAGGCATTCGCAACATTAAAGGAAAAATTGATATCGGCACCTGTGTTACAACACTTTAATCCGAACAAAGGCACAATATTGCACACAGATGCAGCTACATGTGGAATCGGAGCCATATTATTACAGGAAGATGATAATAAAATTGCACACCCTGTAGCCTACATAAGCAGAAGTCTGTCAAAAAGTGAGAAAAATTATACAATCACAGAGCTAGAATTACTAGGTGCAGTTTGGGCGCTAAGCTATTTGAGACACTTGATATATGGTAAACCAGTAAAGATCATAACAGATCATCATGCTCTCTGTTGGATAGACAGCATCAAAGAGAATAATAGGCGTTTAGCAAGATGGGCATTAAAGCTTGCAGAGTTTGACTATACAGTAGAATATAAAAAAGGAACATCACACAAAGACGCAGACTGCATGTCGAGACACCCAGTCCTACCTGCAGAAACACACGATCAAGGAGACAAGGACGAACTACCAACATTTGCGCTGAGGAGCTCAGAGATAGCCGCTGTCCAGGACAAGGACCCAGAAATAAAAGAATTAAAACAAGCCATCTTAGATCCAAATAATACAGACATTGCAATAGGCACCAGACGCAGAGCAAAAAATTTTAGGCTGCAAAATGACACCCTGTACAAAGTAAATAACACCAACAAAGGATTGGAGAATGTTCTAGTCATACCAAAGTCCATGAGAAAACAAATAATGTGGGAAGTACACGCAGCACCCACAGGGGGTCATCTAGGAGTCTATAAAACATTGGGTAAAATCAAAAACAGATTCTTCTAGACAGGCATGAGTAAGGACATAGAGAAATACATACACGGATGCCCAGACTGCCAGGCAAGAAAAGGACAACCCTACAGAAAAACTCCGGGCTTCTTACAACCCATAAAAGTAGGAAACATCATGGATAAAATTGGCATTGATCTTTTAGGACCGTTTAGGCGTAGCTCTCAGGGAAAGACAATGATTGTGGTAGCAACGGATTATGCATCAAGATATGCTATTACTGCAGCTTTACCAAGCGGCAAGGCAGGCCCGGTGGCAAAATTTCTCTTAGAAAAAGTATTTTTGATACACGGAGTTCCAAGGACTATTTTAAGTGACAGAGGCAAAACATTCCAGTCAGACATGGTACAAGAACTAGAACGAATTATGGGAGCACGTAGCCAGTACACAACTGCCTATCACCCTTGCTGCAACGGCCTTACAGAAAGGTTAAATAAAACAATGGCGGACATGCTGTCTATGTACTGCAACACTCAACAGACCGATTGGTGCTCTTATATTCCATTCATCACGTTTGCTTATAACACAGCTATACAAAACACAACGCAATTTAGCCCATTTATGTTAGTTTTTGCCAGGGAGCCAACGCTACCCTCTGAAGCGGTTCTGATGGACGCAGAAAAAGAGACAGACATTCTACAGATAAGAGAAAAGGCGCTGCGAATGAGAGCATTAGCAGTAGGAAATATAGACAAACGCCAAAATAGTGATAAAAAAAGGTTCGATAATAAACATAGGGAGCTACAATTCGAGATAGGAGATAAAGTAAAAATATTTATACCAGTAAGAAAAGTAGGACGCAGCGAAAAACTACTTCTAAGGTGGTTTGGACCATATGAAATTTTGAGGAAATTAAATGAGGTAAACTACGAAGTTAGAAAGATAGGAAGTAAAAAGAAAGTAAAAGACACGGTTCACGTATGTAGGATGTTGCCGTATAATGATCCCTGGACTGAGGATTCACCAATTATTGATGAGGAAGCCGAAAAAGAGGACAATAATCAAGAGGACACAGAGGACGATAGTACAGAGGATACAGAAGATACAGATATACAGTTAGTTATACAAGAGGCAGAAAACGAAAAACGTGATAAAGATAAGGGGCAACAAAACAGTAATAAAATTGAGAAAAATGAAAGTATACATAAAAAAGAGGGCGAGGACCTCGAAAGAAGACTATTAGCAATTTTGGGGAAAGACAATAATAAAATTGAGAGTAGTGAAGGTATGGACAAGAAAGAAGACGAGGACTTCGAAGGAAGACTGTTAGCGATTTTAGGGAGAAAATAATGACAATGCACAAAGTATCTACAAACCCAGGTGTCAATGATAAATACCTTACATATTAGGAAAAATCATAATAAGACACTTAGGAGTGAGAAAAAAGTAGCATAGAGCATATAGACAAATATAAGATACATTTAAAATGGAAACAATATGTACGTAAAGTAGAAAAGTAGAAAATAGAGTACATAGATATTAGAATGAAAAATAGAGTACATAGATATTGTATATACTTAGAGTAGAAAATAAAGCACATAGAAAAATATTAGAGGCACTTAGAGAAGCAAACAGAGATATATTAGAAAGATGGAACAAGAATTTGGAATGCAAGTGTTATTGACAACTATCTAAGATACTAGAGAAAGTCATAATAAAAACATGAAGACGTCCAAATAGATGATATAGAAAGTTAATATAGAGAAAAATGAAACTAGAAACGGTTATTTAATATATGTGAATAATAAAGTTTAAATGGAGAAATGAAACTTTAGTAAAGTTATAATGAGGACGCAATAATTGTTTTCGATTAATACCGTACAGGGAAAGTCATAGAAAAACATATGAGCGTTTCGAGTGAGGAGAAACTAGGAGAAATAAGTAAAAAGAAGTTTAAAGAGAAACTAGGTAGAAGACGAGCTAATGAGAAAACATATAGGCATAGGCTATATGTAAAACGGACTTAGGTAGTGATGAATATCCTATCGAGAAAATCACAACACTTAAGGGCCACGGAGCATAGAAAGTTTAGAATATGTACATAAAAATCAGCTGATAGATTAAGAAATATACTAGATATAAATAGTGTAAAATAATGCATACATAAAGGCCGAATACATATAGGATATGAGATATAAACAGTATAAAAATAATTCGTATAGCAGACAATACACATAGACGTAATATATTATAGAATAGTGAATATGATTAAAAAAATATATATACATATAATATACATACCAAGACTCTATATGAAGCCAGTGCGAGGCAGGATTCGGTGAGAAGGGAACCATATGTAGGACAATGAAGGCAGCGTCACGATGTTCAGAAAAAAAGAGGGAACTAAAAAGAAAAAATGTTGTAAAATAATGCAGTGAAAGAGATAAAGGCCACACAAAGTGGGCATATAGTAAAATTTACACCCAGATAGGGGACAATTAAAAAGGATAATAATATAATTATAATGTGAAAAATATAAATGTACACAAGGAGGAAATAGTCTTCTTAAATTCAATTTCCTGGAGATCACACACTTCAGCTAGGGACAAGAAGACAAAAAGAAGATGCCTAGATAGAGAAAAAAAATTAAATGAGGGATGTATCATCAGTGTCATAAATAGAAATAAATAACTTAATAACTCACCTAAAGTTGCAAAAAGGCAAACTCTCTGTCACTCAGCGTTGATGGATTAAACTGGTGTGAAGATACTTCGAGGCAGCGCTGCAGCAGATGGACTCAATCACAAAAATGGCTCGAGTCAACTATAGGCGTAATAAGATAGCAACTCATCCAAACATGCCCAGCAGATGACGACAGCAGCCCTAAAAAAAAAATAACAGAGGAAAAGAAAGGGTACTAACAAATGAGAAAAATAATCAATGGAAATTATTTGAATTAGTTTCATATCCATTTGCCTGGGAAAACCAAGCTTGTGTAGTTGAACATCACTCTATATCTAGGAGTAGCTGAAAAAATACTGATAATAATAATAACAATCATGTAACAAAACAAATTACAGGGACAGGTTTACATATATGCAACCCATATGAAAACAAATACTGCTACCTACCCAGACTTTTAGGCGATATCCTAAAAGGATCAGCAGAAACCACAAAACCATTTCAAAAGGACTCAGTGCAGGACCGGACAGCTTACCGCGCAATGAGACGTCATCGCCGGTCACTAATGGTTAACACTGAGATAGACGCTAATGAATATATTATTATGCATCCTGGAGAGGGCATGGAATTAATCTGTATGGATCCAATACAGAGCAATAGAACGTCAGCTACAGGTGCACTAAGAACATCCATCCCATGTTACTGTAAGCTACAAATTAAAAAGAAATTAACCACTCCAAGCCGATTCACCGGTAATATTATCAGTTACTCATGTAATACCAGCAGCATGGACAAAATTTAAAACCTTTATACTGAATCCGGCAGCAAATTTACAGCCACCCAAATTCAGTAATATGGAAGAATGCATCAACCACAACTGGTCAATATCTATACCACATCTTAACCTAACATCAAGTAAAGAATTGCTACAAACGATTACGTCAGAAATCAAGCAAACGAAAACGTCATCCAATAATTATAAATGGACAAACGAAAATCACAGTATCATGGTTATATGGAACAGTATACTATCATTTGCAGTAATATACATAATATTTCACAAACTCAAGCCAACACTACCCCTATTAGCAACCCCTGTACATGCACTAAGTACAGCAAAAGAAATCATGCACGATATACTATTTATAATAACATGTAGCATATTTGTAATATTCCTAATATATCTATTATTTAAATTATATAGATACTTACGCAATATGACCAGCTCCACCAGCACAAATCACTCCCCCACACCACAGGATGGATATACGTTAAGGATAGAAAATCAAAACTCAGACGGTAGCCTAGCCTAAATTGCATATATCAAAAGACTGCGGCAGTCGACCCGAGCAATGGAATATCAACATGACCTGCTTACCATTTCTGTTGACTATACAAAGTAGTATAAATACGTATCATATCATATTATAATATTTAGAAATAATAGGTTAGCTGTAATTAAAATTATCGTAATGTATATGCTTAAATACGAATAGATATAGAACTGCCAGATATACATAATCAAAAGAATTATTTTTAATCCTTTATACGAGGGATTTACAAGAAATAGTAAATAAGAATCTGAAATATGATGAAATGGTATAAGATAATCAAAATCTAATAATAATAACACGGAAACGTTTTAAAATATTTATTATGCCTAAAAATATACATATATGGTAGGACGCCTAAATCTGACCACAACGGTCATATATTGCTATTGTATTTGGCAACTAAAAAATTGATTGATTGTTATTAAATTATTTATTAGTTAATTATTAAAACAAACCTTTCTTTTGTTCCATATAAGCAAAAAAGCACTGGGTCAAGCAACATACAGAGTCGACAACACTTCAAGACTAATACCGGGTGGACAAAACTGAGCCACGACACGAAGTGGACAAGTAACATGAATGCGCAAACTACTGCATCCAGCCAGAACGTCTTGGACTGAGTAGAGATCAGTACGGTCGGGTTGTGATAGTGTTAATTTAAGGTTGAATGCAAAATGTAAAAAATATATATATGTAGTAAGGGAATAGCATATCTGGTAATAAACTCCGGAGGCCGTCGTTTTCTGGAAGGGGGGCATGTGTCAACTAACATAAAATCATACAGTGGAAAGTTTGAACTTAACCTTGAATCGCAATTATAAATTGTTGTTAATTAAAATATAAACTGTTATGATTAACCTTGTTGACAATTCAAAACAATACTCGAATTAGAGGTCAAAGTTTGGTATAAAAAGCTGTGCAGCAGCCCATACCGGCAGACTTTGATCTCCAGTGCGAACTACCGAAAGGGAAAAGCCCCTCTGGCAGATCAAAGCTCTCATTTTAAAAAAGACCTATCAGTGCGAACTACCGAAAGGGAAAAGCCCCTCTGATCAGGCACGTTTAAAAAAGACCTATCAGTGCGAACTACCGAAAGGGAAAAGCCCCTCTGATCAGGCACGCCTTAAAAGTGAATCAGTGAAAATTAATAACGCCATAAGGCAAAGTGATATTTAAATTAACTACATATAAAAAGTAAACTACGAAACTAAACCTTTCATCCACCAAACAATCGATCCGCCCTTCTGGTGCCCTTTATTTTTGCTATCCGCCGGTCAATACATATGTGACAATATGTTAACTGTTATATTATGTAAATTATTACGGGGTTTCCTTGGAGTGTACAAGTAAAGAAAAATAGATGTATAAATAATGACCATTTGGGTTTTATTTCCAGCATTGACTGGTCACTTGTAATAATTCAACATAATCGATTTGCAATCATCTACTTTAGAACCTACTATCAAACAACGTCAATTTAACAGGGTCGATTCAACATTGTTACGATCACGTCCAAAGAGTCTTGGCCTTAGGTACAACAAATGTGCCTTGGGCAGGGGCGTTTCAAAACAACACGAAATCATTTCTCAGGGTGTTTCAAGATTAAGGTTATATAACAACCAATAAAATAACTCTGTATAATGACTAAAATGTCAGCATTTAACACTGATTATTAACTTGATATGGTTTTCTTGCCATCGTGTGAATGATAAGAAAGCCAGTTGGGTAAACAAATATAGTTCCCAGTCCTTTTTAAAAAGTCACTGCCCCTAAAATATAGTTCCTAGACCCACCCTGTCACTTAAAATGTTACTCTATAAGGAATAGTCACTTTGAAGTATATTTCGAGAGTGACCGGTTAGTGCCTATACCTACCATAAAAGTGGAAAATAAACACCCCGATTGCAAGTGGCAAACATGTAATTTAAAGAAGTGGCTGGAACTACCCAATCTTCGAATATGACACCACAAAGGACCAAAAACTTTGTAGTAACGTTTTAAAGTAGCGGTCACTAACAATTGCTACCATAATGCCTCCATTAAATTTTCGTTACTTTATAGTATCAATTTAAGTTACGGGGTAGTCGCGGCCACGACACCTAGTTACTTCTAATTTATAGTAGCATTGAAAGTAGCAAAATGGTTACTGCTACCATCCTAGGTCACTATAAAGTAGCCGAAGATTTTAAAGTTCCAAACGAGTAGGGTTGGCCTAATATATTATTGTTCCCGATACTTTGTGGAAGCATATGGAACTATAAAGTATCTTTCGGATTAAACGGCCATATTTTTTTCATGACTTTTAAGACGAACAGCCAAATGGCTTCAACATTTTGCGTTTTCAAGCTAAATATACCTAGACTAAAGCTTTTTTCCATAGTTATTTTTTTTTGACGGTGGATCAATATTTTAAAGTTTCACACCAGTTTCAAGCAAATTATTTTTTTTGTTTTATTACTAAATGAGTTTCTATTGCAAATAATATAATAATTTGAAATGTTTTGAGAGGCGCTCAAAAATTTTGTCATATAAACCCACTATTTAATTCAGTAAAGTCAATTGCGTTTTGGAATTTACCTACAAAAGACGTTAAAATCGCATGGTAAATAACAAAAAATAATAATGGCTTCCATAATTATTTTCCATCATGACATTTATTTTTATGAATTGTGAAATTGCATGAAGAGGTCGCTGCGAATATAGTTTAACGAAAGTTCCACATGTCGGTGGAAAACACTTGGCTGCCCCGAACCTGCGGCTAGGCAGCTTCGTAACAGATAAGTCGCATTCACCAGTAGGCTACTTTATAGTAACATCACTCATAGTCACGCTTTTAGTGGCAAAAACTACCCAAGGCACTACCCAGCTAATCAAAATCTTTCCCCATTTTGGTCGCAGTTACTTAGCAGCTACGAATATACGACGTAGCCGCCGATGGTGACCGTCCACTTTGTAGTGGCTTTGATAGTAGCATATACGTATATGCCAACATAAATGCTAGTTGGGTACTGCCGTCTATCATAGATATCTGAGATACTTTGATCAATCATGTAGGAATATGTTTATATGGTCGCACTTTTTACCTCTCTTTTTTTGATACTGATAACAGTGCCAAATTTTAGTTTCTATCTTTGAAAGATGAGATTATTATAAATTAGACTCAAATTCCCAATATCTGTTTTGCCGTTAATCGAATCACTATCTTTTTAATTTCGATGATTTTTTGAGTTTGATAATAATTTTTATCTTGGTTGGGGCTCTGGGTTCCATTAAAATTGAAAATATGTGTCGTTTCTCTCTAGTATTTGTCTAGAGTAGTTGAAGCGTCTTTAGTAAACGGTTAGTGTGGTTATTATCCAAAGATTATATGAAAATAGACGATCATTTGTGAACACTTATGTCGCACTTCGTGAAAACTTTAGTTGAAATAATCGCCCTTCTTTGTTTGCCATTCGTCGCATCCATTGTTGAGGAATTTTAAAATAATTTTACTCTTCACGATGTAAAAATACCAGCAAGACGTCGAAATGGCAGAACTGTTGAGAGTATTGCTGCTGTACGAGTTAGTGTTGCTGAGGATTGAAATTTTTCAATTCCTTGTCGTGTTCAAGAGTTAGGGCTTAAAAACACGACAACTTGCGGATTTTGCAAAAAGACTTGAATTTACACCCGTAAAAGATTGTTTTGACCCAAGAAGTTAAGTCGCGGAACCATCGTCGGCGCCGAGAATTTGCTGCTTGGAGTTTAGAACCACTTGAAAGCAGTGGCGGCTATTCAGCGGAAGTAGGGGAAGTGCCACTTCCTCAAGAAAATGTAATTTAAAAAAGTAAAATTAATTAATTCATCAGTAAAATAATATATTTAAGATTCAATGATAAAATTTTCTTAGTTTAGGAATAATCTGTTTCCCGTTACCCCCCTAATAACTAATAATTCAATTATTTTAAAATATTAGAATCAAAGCTCCATGAAACAAGAATCTCGCCACCTGCACATTGCCCGTTAACTCCAGTATCGAATAGAACAGAGGTGAACCCACATGAAAATATCTATTTCTTTTCGCGTACGTGCCGATAGCAGTGACAATCTCATTATCATTTGTGTAGACCTAGTTGGTTGCCATGACAACGATGACGTCGTAATGGTCGTACATTTCTTTGGTTTGCAATGATTGGAAGAGCTGGCGTGTAGCACTTCCATTTCAGATCAACGCGAAAGCACGTTGTTTCGTTTAATGCGAGTTTATTAGGGGACATTCCGCGGTGAATTCTTGGAATTATTTTTTATTTACATTCCACGGTTGATACATTATAGTATTATACAAGAGATATTCTCTACATATTTTAGTTTTAGTGTATTTTTTGTAGACATGTGATTTGTATTAGCAACAAATCATTTTGTTGCTAATACAATATGAATATATTTTATTTTTTGACGATTTACCTAGAAAATACCGGTAATATTTATTAACTAATTTTGGCAGTTTGGGCGTGGACCCCAAAGACTTTTCGCCTGCGGCGCTGTTCCTTCTATCGATGTCGGTAGCTCTTCCCCACTTTTCGAAGCCGCGAGCCGCCACTGCTTGAAAGGGATCATAATTGTGCCAAAAGAATTATCTTTTCAGGTGAAGCTCATTTTTGGTTAAGTAGATATGTTAACAAGCAAAATTGCCGTTTTTGGTGTGAAAACAATCCACATCCGCTAAAGGTAACCGGTGTGGTTTATGACATGGTGGCATCATCGGACCATTTCTTTTCAAAATGAGGTAGAAGATGCAGTTACAGAGAATGGTGAATGATACCGACAAATAGATGTTAAGAAATTTTTTGTGGCCAAATTTAGGTGCACTTGACTTGGAGGATATGTGGTTCCAGCAAGACGGTGCCACATGTCAACACTGCTCATGAAACTATCGACGTATTGCAAGAAAAGTTTGACAAAAGGATAATTTCAAGGCATGCAACTATTCACTGGCCTCCTGGGAGCTGCGATTTATCTTCTTTTTAGATTACTTTTTGTAAGGCTATTTGAAATCTAAGGTTTATGCAAACAAATCTCAGACAAAGTCATAGAAAATTGGGTTTATTCGAATTCGCTCGTGTAGACGAAGTCGAGATGCACCTTTAAATGATGTGTTATTCAAAACATAAAGACAACATAAAAAGTGTCGTTGTATCTGAAATATTTTTAATTTTATTTCATTTTAAATCATATCATTCTTATTGAAAAACCCTTTACATTTATTACAGTTCAATCTATTTTTTATTAGTTGACTTTTCTTCCCTATATAATTTTTGGGACAATTCCTACAGGGTATATAATAAACAATATCTATTTTTTTATAACAGGTGTTTTTGGTTTTAACTTTGGAAGCATTGAGCTGTAAAATGTGTGTGTTTTCTTCTTAATGGTTTGGTCTATGTCTTTTGATTTAAAATTATTTGAGGTTGAGATTTCTTTAACTTTTTTTAGTGCTTTTGGTCGTAATTCAGGCGAAGTTAGATACGTCCAGCCAGTACTCTTGACAAGCATCAGAGAGAAACAAAACATATTGTCAATTCTAGTGCATGGATCTCAGGTTCCCAACCAAGATCAAAATTATCAAAAACTCAAGACAAAGAGTCCTATAGATAGTGGTTTGGTTAACGACAGAACAAACTTTGGGAATTTGAGTCTAATTTATAAAAATCTCATCCTTCAAAATTATAAAGTAAAATTTATTGGCACTCTTAACAGAGGAAAAAGTACATATATACAAACCTATTTATACATACACACATACATATCTGATATAAAAAATAGATTATCAATCCTCGACTAAAACTATGACAAATTTAATGTAGTCTTTACTACTAATTGGATATCTTGTTTTCAGAGCTTAAATCGATGTCGCCAACATTTTCCGAAGATTCCGGTAAACCATCGAGCACTTGCCAGGAAAATAGGCAAGGTCTCCTCACTACCACTGTTCAAATTAGAAAAAGAGCTGGAGAGACATTAGGAATAATTTTATCAGCTGGTAAGTTCATTTTTGAATATTTTTAGCTACTTTGAAGCCTGGTATCGAGCAATTTAAATCTTCAGTCTGAAGTTTTTCTTACTTGCACTATGATTTATAAGATGCAATTCTTGCACGGTGTTATGGTCAGGTTGTTAAGAATTAGTTTTGACGTGAAATGCTTCACCAAATATTTATTTGGTTGATTTATTCTAATGCGAAATTATTGTAGTTAATAGTAAAAATATATTCATATACAATAATTAATTGAAAAGTAAATTTGTAAATATATTTTTGACCTTATCGACAATAATTGCGCAATAGTAGCTTTTGTTTTAGTGTGAAATGAATCGTAAAATGGGTAGTGCATCGAATGTGTGCGGTATTTAATGAAATTCTGTGTAGCGTTAACAAGACCAAACAATAAAGTGTATTTAAATCGAATCAAGTAATTAGAAGAGCAATATAATGGCACACAGCTTTTATCTGTCTGTTAACAAGCTCTCGGTTTTTATCTTTAGATAATGATTTTTCACCAAAACTAAAATTTTGATATACTAATTTATAGCTAGCACTGTGGGATTTGTCATAACTTTGGCATGTATATATCCCCATAGAAAAAAAAAACAAATACGGTTAAGTCACTGAATGGCCAACATAAATCTCGGAATTGTTAAATGAGTCGGCCATCAAGCAATTCTCGCAGAATTATCATCATGGAGGTTGAGGTATTGCTTCATCTTGTTGGAAAAGCAAGTCATTATTTAGTAATCCTCACCTGTCTAATTCTGAATTCGGAATGACGGAATAACAAATTTTTTTTACTACTAACATGATAAATCACCATTATTTACTCTATTCCTCAAATGAGAAGTAACATTTCTCACCCTAGGTAAATAATAATATTAAAAAAAACCTAGGTCAATAATGAAACGGAAACGGAAAATGCCAAAATGTCAAACTTTTTAGTTTGACAACTAGTTGTAATTTCGGATTATTTGAAAAATGAGTAGGAAATGATTAATTTCAAAATCTAATCAATTCAAATATTGATAAGGATTGTATCAGTGCTATTAGTAAAAAAAATATATATACAGTATGACTCACTTTTTATGACTCCCCATAATATTCTTATTAATAATGTGATTTTGTCAAAATTTAGATGGAGAGAAGGCACTTTGTATGTATGGAGCTGTCATGAGATAATTAGCGTTTTTTGGCGAGTAACCACGGTTAATTACAAGTAATGCTGAAGTAAGTGCCAAGCGGACACCCCACCACAAATTGTACTGTCTGCTTCTGTCTTCGCCAAAATACCGTAGTTAGATCTTGCATTGCTAGAAAAGAATATAGATATTTAGCATATTTATTTGAAAATGATCAGTTTGATCAGTGCAGAACGTTTACTCATATTTTTAATGACAGAATGGTGGCCTCTGGAGATAAGCAAACTAATGGTATTTTTTCGATGAATATGTTCAGGATACTTTATGCTGCCCAAATCCCATTTGGGGCACATTTGTGTAGGAATTCCGATGCGTATGAGGCTTCTATAAAGGAATTTCATGAACGTATAATTTACAAACTTGTTCAGAATGGAAAAACAAACATTTCACATGTTTAACGTTTCAAAATTAATCCGCCATGACTCCATCAAACCTCGAGTACCACACCTCGACACGTATGTAAGTTGTAGTAAGCCGTAGTTGAAAAATGATGATGTAATAGTGACGTCACGAAACTTTCCCTCACTTACCACAATTAAATTAATCCTCATGAAAACAAAGTAGTATCCTGTAGTATCCCGTGGTTAATTGTAGTTAGCTCGCGAAAAAACGCTTCTTGTTACGAGATCTGTCAGTTAGACAACTGAACTTCCAGGCTACTTGATATTTCGAACTATTTGAAAAATAAGTAGAAAATGACTGATATAAAAATCAAATCGAATCAAATACGGTAATATATCAGTGTTAGTAGTAAAAAAATTCTATATATACCTCGGTTGAGAAGGCCATTATTAACCTCGCACATTATATCCTTCGGCGCTCCGCGCCTCAGGATATAAAAGTGCTCGGTAAATAATGGCTTACTTCTCAACCTAGGTATATAATATACTATTAAGTTATGGGCGTGTTTTTAAAGATTACGCGATGTTTTTCATCTGACCAATATCTAAAATTCTGCTAATTAACCATGCTATTCAAATAAAAATTTGAAGATGCTATGATCGTAACTGCGCACCATATAAAAATTAACTCAACAACAGCATTTTCAGAAAACTCAAGAGTTGTGTTAATTAATATTAAATTAATCAACAGTAAGGTGTGCGAGCTGCGAACGTTGTTGGTGCAAGAGAAGAAGCCGTTAATTATGTGTCAATGAAACTCATGTGACAGAGTTTCAAGATAGTGATCTGTCGATTCTGGGATACTTTGGGTGTTATTCTCATAGTCGTCATACAGATGGAGTCATAATTAAACCAGCCACCTGTTTTCTACAGTCCTTAGAAGTATAGTGTGGATGGGTAGTAAAGGTGGATTGGGGCCCCTTGTGCAATGGAGGCAACCCACTGTTTGCATTTTACCAACAACTTGTGCAGGTTTTTGATATCACCTTTTCCTTTTTAACACTCAAATCAAAAATAAGACGCGCCATAGATTACGAAGGGTGTAGGGGATTGTGTGGAATATGAGAAGTCTCTATACTGTTCATAAATATTCATTGAATGATACAATTTTCCTTGGCTACTTTACCGTAGTATTTAACGCAAAGTTTTAAAAGCGGCTAATAATACCTAAGTACTATACTTGCAGACTGGCATGAGCAAGCAACAAGCAGAGAGCAGAGGCATGACAAATAATTTGTAACACGTTTTTCTTTTTGAAGATAAAAGTAAAGATCTTTAATTAAAAGGAAACCTAGCCCCGGAGAGTAGTATTTCAAATGCACGGCCCCGGTAGTGGGGTCACTAGAGCGCCACCAGTTCTGCCCAACTAAACTGAAAAAGCTCCGCGAGTGTTGCAGTGTGCAGGGTGGCTAGGCCCGCTTATTAATTCAAAAAAGGGCACTTAATCTCAACTAAACAAGAAAACACAATCTAAAATTTAAGTAACAATATATTTGCTACTAAGTTCTTCTTTTTTTTTGAACACACAGCAACAATCCCACAATAAAATTTGCAAGTTTAAAGAGAAAGGAATGTCAAATGAGTATTAAAGTAATTGATAAAATAAACAGAGTACAATATGGAGATTGCATGCAGACCAATTCTGTTGTTTATTTATACTCGGTACTGTATTCCTTACAACTAAATGCACTAAATACTACTAACCAAAGTGATCACTTTGATAAGTTATCTAAGCTAATTACGTCTAGGTATGCGTGCGCTAATAGCTGCACCAATTTTAAATGTTGCAATAATAATATGTAGCAATGAACGGCCACAATAATTAAATCAAATGACTCGATAAATTAACAAAAAGAATAAAATTAGAATAAAACTTATTGAAAGCTTGGCCGTAAATGCTTGATTTATATTATATAGAAAGAAAATTCAGAGCGGTTATATTACTCGATAAAGGAATGAAAAGAATACAATTATGGAAACTGTTTTAAAGACTGTCAATGCTTGACTTATATTAAAAAGAGATAAAATTCAGAGCAATTAGATTACCCGGTCCGATAAACCAGTGAATAAATGAAAATAAAATTAATGAGCTATCTCAGAGCTTGGCGGTCAATGTTTGATTTATATTAACAGAACGAAAATTAAGAGCGATTATATTAAACTGCTAAACAAACGAATTACTGAAAAATAAAACTTCTGTACGATACCCAAATCTGGTCGTTGAACACTGGTGGAGGCGCCGCCCGGGTACCTATAGATACCTCAGGTACTGCTATTTGATGGCCCCGAGCGAAAAAAACTAGCCGAGAACTCAACAGCTCGGTGTCAAGATTGGCTGATAACTGAAATGTGGCCCACTAATTGAAATTGTGGCCCGTTAGCAAAACTTGTAGCCTGCTAGCAAAAGTGGTAGCCTGGTCGTAAAGGTGGTAGCCTGGTAGTAAAAGGTGGTAGCCTGCTGGTAAAAGGTGGTAGCCTGCTAGTAAAACCCTGATATAACCCATTGCGCATTAGACAAATCCCCCTTACTTTAATAAAAACCATAGCCCCCCTTGCATAAATATATTTTCTTTATAAAACAAATTCCCCCAGAAAAAAAACATAGACTTGCAATGACCATCAACAAATTAAAGAGATACCAAGGTACAGACAACTTGAATATAAGAAAAGAGAGGTGTGAATCACCTCTAAAAGAAAATATAAATATCCCCATACGATCTAAATTAAAGTTACATTAAAATAAAAATTCGGATTTGATAAAATGGAGTAGATAAGGTAACATATGGGACGCAAAGCAAATGACGGACTATGCACAAAAAGGTTAACACAGTTAAAGCAATTAAATTATTAATTTAGGCAAAAAAACTGTAGCAATAATTACCTCGTTAGTGTGTGAGGGCTATGGGAAATTCGACCGTCTCGGTCTTATATGACGAACGTGGAAAGCCTCTAGAAATAAGGGAAAAAAACCATTAGCGTCAAGTCGTCGTCCGCGTGCTTCGCAGGCAATAAGAAGAAAAATAATTATAATATTAGATAAAAATAATAATAATATTTAGATCCCGATAAATCGCTCGTGTCAAAACACAAAGAAATACTCCCCCAATAAATGGATGGAATTAAATCACAAGCTATATGTGGAGTCCCTGACTGCACTCAAACAGAAAGCTTCTCTTCTTGCCGAACGGTCTAACTAGAATAACTCTCGATTCACTTCCGTCAATTTGCCTTTCTCCTTCTACGAGATTAAAGAACATACGTCCGAACAGGAAATAGTAATGGGCTGAAACATGCCAAGTGAATTCGATACAAGGAATAATCCTAAGATAATAAACGACTTAGTTCTCGGTTATTATGATGGTAAACGACAGCAGGAGCCACAATTATTGTTCCAAAATTTAATTTTTCAAGAAATGCTAGGAAATACTCCTACGAAAATAGTAAACCTCTAAGAATCTAAATCGAGAGCGACAGTCACGAGAGGATAGCCCATCCCTATTACTCGGGGCGAACAAGCGAACATTACAAAAAATGCAGACTGCTGTGTGAAGAGATAAATATTAAGAAAAGCAGAGGTCCCAAAACGATCTAATGATCTAAGAAATGATCGTCCGGTAATTGGAGTCCGACAACCAACGGGTTCCAAAAAGTTATGAAATATTTCAACCGACAATAAAACATGAATCGACGAGTCAAATGCAGTGTATTTGCGGGTTTTATTAACAGAATTCTTCAATATATAAATAGGTTTGCAGGCCGTTCTACGGTAATGTATTATAAATAAAGCGAAGCTATCCTAATAACAATGTGCTTCGCTTATCAACTAAAATAAATATAGTCACAGCGTGTTATAAATTCTAATACAAATATATCGTTAACCCATACTTAGAATACAGTTAATTTACTTTTAAAAAGGCGAAAATGGCAAGCGAATTGTTAGCAAATCTAGTAAATAAATTTAGAATTAATAAACCGATGAGTCCAAAATACAGCATCTTTTTTACTAAAGCGGCGTATAAATGAAATTCAAAAATATTTGACACTGGCAAAATCGGACTGTTACAAATTAATTCCCTGCGGGGTAAAGAATCTGAGAAACATAATTCCAAATAAAAGCTAATAATATAAATTATTATTACTGCTACACTGCCTATCATCTTACCATGGGCCTCTCTGCTAATGATAATAACCCATTGGGTTTTGTGCATGGCATCTCAGTCAATAATGCCTATTACTTTACTTCTGTTACTGCTGAGGAACTTGTAGACACTTTTACCCAACTTAGAAACAAAAGATCTTTAGGTTGGGACGTGATATCATTGAATATTTTTTAAAATCTACCCTCTGCAGGTCTATCATCACTAGCCGAATGCATCCATAAATCGTTCTTGGATGGCAATTTTCCAGATTGTTGTTACTCCTAACAGAGTAAATATATTGCATCTAACTAAAGGCCTATTTCACTGCTGCCTATACCTTATCCACGATTGAAGCTTGAAGCCTGTAGCGTTAGAAGGTATGTCCTGGCATGGTTTAAGTCCTATCTGTCTAAGAAAAGACAGAGAATTATCTTTAATGGCAGCTCCTCAGAGGAGTAAAGTGTCTCAGCGGGAGTCCTCAGGATTCTGTTTTTAACCCACTTATTTTCCTGCTGACTTACCACTAATAATTGAAACCGGCTAGTGTACATCCTTTGCTCATGATACACGGACGCCCAGACTCTTAGTGTTGTGCTTAACAAGGATCTGGTCAGTGTTAACGGATGGTGCGATTGCAATCGATTGTCATTTTATATTTCCAAAACAAATATACTTACTGTACTTTAGTGTCATCTAAATGATGTATGCCTGAATGCTGACCCTGTTCCATTTTTTTATGTTAACAAATGTTTGGGTTTGTGTATTGATGCTAAGTTACAAACATACTGAGCAATTATCTTCAAAACTGTTTTGCCTCGAGAACTATTAAAGGCGAGTTAGATAAAACTTTAACTAAAAGTGCCTATTTTGCCTTGGTGGACTGTAATCTGCGTTATGGTGTTTGCTTCTGGGGGAGCTGTCTAGAGCACATGTTTAATTCACCCATCTTCTTCAGAAGCGCGCCATTAAGATTCTTTGTGGCCTTAGGTACAGGGAGTCATGCAGACCTTATTTTGTACGGGGAAGAATCTTAACATTGCCCTCTATTTTTATTCTGGAAGCTGTGTGTTGAATAGAAAGTACTGCTCTATATTACTCAAAATTCTATGTTCTACAATAGAAAATAATGTTTAACAATCTCTCACTTTCAATTCGAAAAATTTCAACCTTTAATTTATTCAATTGCAGGTGAAGAAAACGTTGCTTACTAAGGTATAGAGGAGTACTTTTCCAATTGTTTCTAGACTTCGATTTAGACATTAATTTTAAAATTTAAATTTGTTGAATGCACTCCATTGACTGTTATTTGTTATTATTTAGTTTTGACAGTAAGAAACTACGTTTCTTGGACTATAAAGCATATTCCGATTCTGATGTGAAATGATACTGTTGCTCATATGATTATTGACTGTTACCTTGAGACTTTGTCAATTAATAAGAAAACCCAAGTTAAGTTCCAACGCAACCCTATCTCAGATAACATGGATAAGATAGTTTCAGAACTATATGATAAGTGCAAGAATTATAATTCTACGGATGTTAATGTAATATACACCAATTTTATAGCGAATATACCGTGACTAAGATATCGCCACTTAAGAAAACCACATTCAGTAGAGCCCCGTGAAGGAGTTCTTTGGTGCTGCAGGTACAAAAAGGATGCGATAATTCTTATACAAATTTAGGCTTACCAAGCGACATTTAAAATGGAATAGTTCTAAAATAATTGAAAGAATGCTAAGGAGTGTAAAGGAAACCTCAAATTTGGAGAAGGTGTGATAATATTGAAGAAAATTGTAACAATTTTTATTCTAAGAGTATAATTGACATTGCTGCTAGCACATCGTCTCTGATACCAAACTTTGAGATTGTTTGCGAGGAGACTCCCAAAAAATTAGCTGCTTTTCAGGTATTAAGAATTAACTAGCTGAAAGAAATTGTGATGACCTTGAAAAATAAAACATGAGATCTTTGATATGAATATCTCGAAAGCTACATTGTATAATTGGATATTACATATTAAATATGATAAATACGTCACTTAATCAGTGTGATTATGCCCATTCCCAAGTAAGCCAGAAGAATATCCACCAATTAATATGATATTGGTCATTAATGAGATATTGAAGACTATTATGTGTGATCAATTGCAGAATTTTTCAGAACAACATTACTTGATTTGTAAAAGTCAATCAGTATGTGCGATCCAGGTGTCGGTCGTTCTAATGTCCATAGTGCCCAGTGTATTTGTTGATCTTCAACGGACGTTTGAGACCGTAAACAGAGCGCGATTACTAGATAAACTGCAGGCTTATGTATAGGAAGATACTATACTTCAATGGTTTAAGAACTATCTGAGAGACCTGTCACATGTGACGAGAATTGATAGTGTAGTCTCAAAAAACGTGTAGCTCAAGGTAGTGTCTTGGAGACCCTTGTGTGTTTTTCTATATGTTAATGGTATTGATAATACTTTAATATAGTTTATATAGTTAAATGTTTTTGCATGACACATTATTATTAGTGTCTGGAAAAGAGTTTGAGCAAGTGGTAGAGGCAATGAGTTCAGAACAATATTTATTTTTAATATTTTGCTATGTATTAATAAATTAAATTTAAATGTAGATGGATATATGGTTTTTTGGAATAAGGATACACGATTTTTAGGCAATGCCTATAATATCTGTATTGATAATAGGCCGATAAAAAGCATAACTCAAATGAAATACCCAGGAGTAGTTTTGGACTTTCAATTGAATTTTTCATCGCATATTGATTTTTTTGCAAAAAATTAGGAAAGAAAATGGGGTTTTTAGAAGGATTTCTCGAGAGCTCAATCACTGGAGCAGGCTTCTTGTATTTGAGATCATAATTTTTCCTACCTTCAACTATTGTAACTCACTGCTTATTTCTTGTGAAAATTAAGACATGAAAATGCTGCAGGTGTTGCCGAACACGGCCACGCGCAGTATTTTGTATCGTAAACGGTGTACTCATATGCGACTTATGTCTAGATGTGGTGGCTATCGGTTTCGCTACGCACTGACATGTCAAAGATATATTTTTATCTTTAAGGCAAAGAAATAAATTGCTTTCAGCATACTTACAAGAATATTTAGGTCCAATATCTTGAAGATATATCTACACTTGATATTAGATCTAAAGATGATTATGAGGTCCAAATTGCTGGAACGACGCATATGCAGAGAGAATTTATAATATTCTGTGACCGGAGATTAAGAATCATAAGTATATCTAAATTATATATTTGCCTTTCATCTAATCTGGTGCAAGAATGTACCTAGGTTTATGTAAAACCGTTAGAAATTAAGCATATTATTACAAATTATATATACTTGATGATTTATAATGTTATTGACCGTATATAGTAGCATAGTATGCTATACTAATGGTATACCCTTTTATATCATTTTTAATAATGTCCCTTTAATATGCCTAGAATAAGATAATACAGACTAGCAAACCTATTGGCACTTCTCCTTAAGGCAATTCTGACTCATTTAATATTTTCAGGCATTCGAAATATTCTTCGATATACAGGCTTCCTCAATTGTACCAATTGATAGCTTATGTCGTAGGAGTTTTATAGTTTCAAGCATCACCCCTTATTGTTATTATTGAACTGGCGCCGAAATACCCAGGTT
>MU181999.1:545741-567184 GCA_016904865.1 Pissodes strobi | reverse complement strand
ATCATGAACTGCAGAGTAGAATACTAGCAAACACGTTCGAAAGACAAATTGAATAATTAGATATTTCATATTTTTGTTATCAATGTTTGAAACCTAAGAGACCGTAGAGATATAGTTTCTAAATTAATTATTTTTATACATTGGTTTATTGTTTTAGTAAATGAATTAAGACATATTGCATCATGTGGGAAAACCCTATATGATTGATTCATAATTATTGCTAAGAAAAATTATTTCAAAATATGTTTCAGTTCAGCGAGATACTTACTTCAAAATTATTAGTTTTTATTCTGTGAGCACAGTTAAGAACATGATGCATGATTGTTGAGTGCATGGGGATATAGCCGATGGCCGTTAACACTAAAAAAATGAGCCTCTTCAAAATATTACTCATTTGACATTTAAGTAATACTTCTATTATTATTGTAAAAAACACATTGAAGGAGTTATATGTAACTAAAGCTACGAGGGCCCTTATGGTGTACCGAAGCTTTGCAGGAAAAACCTGGGGAAGTAAAACAGAAATCCTGCGATGGATGTACGCAATGATAGTCAGACCCAACTTACATTACGGGTAGATTGTCTGGTTCAAGGAATCCGAAAAGCAGAGCATCAAATCAGCTCTCGACAATGCACAATTCCTGGCATGCATAAGCATAACAGGCACCATAAAAACTTGTCTAATAGCAGGAATTGAAGCAATTGTAGGCCGTGCACCTCTAAACATTATTGTAGCGGGAGCAGCTAGACAAGCAATGACTAGAATCACAAGAGAGGGAGCGAGCGAAGAAGGATGGCTTAGAAATAGTAAATTAACATCCCTGACAAAGCATATACCACTTTTGAAAAATATTTTGCGGTCGCGATAAGAAGTAGAAAAGAATGGAAAAAGAACACCGCTTATATTCTTACATTGCAACCAAGTGCCATAAAATGGAATATAGACGGGTCAAGAAATGAAGAGGAGACCGGATCTGGAGTATTTTGCCAAGAACTAAATTCTTCGGAGCAATGGGAAATCACCCGGACATGTTCCAGGCAAAAATAAACGCCATAGGAAGATGTGCGCACTTCAACCTTGATAGAAACTATAGGAAGAAAGAGATTGTCATCTTCTCAGACATGCAAGCAGCCATTAAAGTGCTGAGCTCACCAACAATCAGCTCCAAAATTGTATGGGAATGCCTAGATAGGGTAAATGAACTATACAAGAATAACAAACTATTCCTTCAATGGATACCAGGACACGCTGGGATAGAAGGCAACGAAAAAGCAGACTAATTGGCAAACGTAGGAGCAAAAGCTCCGCTTTTAGGACCGGAACCTTTCTGTGGCTGGGATGCACACCTACAAGGGAGAATTCAGGAACGAAGAGCAAACCAAATGGTTCAGTCTATGGGAACGCCTTCCAAGGTTAAGGCAATCAAATATGTTTCAAGGCCCCCTCACTCAGGAAGATCAAAAAACCTTATAACACTGGGTAAGAACACTCCGCATCCTCATCGGCTTTCTTACGGGCCACAGCCGCTAGCCGTTTGAGAAGGCACCTAGAGAGAATAAAAATTGAAAACGAGGGCAGTTGCCGGTTCTGTGAGGAGGGGGAGGAAACCTCGGAACACCTTCTCAAGGAGTGCGAGGCGGTCGCGAACAGACAGATGATCTGGTTCGGACGCTGCATCGGCATTGGCACGGCGTCACTTCCCTTACTCCCACTGGACACAATTTCAACTTTTAAATTATCTGCTCTTTCCCCAACCACTTTCTATATTCCGCCATATATGGAAATTAGAATCTTTCGTCCTTTTCATTATGTTTTCTATTTCATTTTCCAACTCTTGTTCTGCTAATGCCTTACTGCACGGCGCCATTCTGCTCACATGAAAAATTGTGTGTATATAATAGATTCACTTGGAAGATATTAATTCCAACTTCTTCATAAAAAAGATTAAAAAAATAACTAGGGAACTCTAAAACGACTATATATGCTGGCATGTCAAGTTCAATAGTAAATGAGGATGTATTGAAAGGGGCTCTTAAAAAATAATTGCGTTTTTCGAATTCGTGCGAATAAAATAGAATGTACAATATTGTAGTATTGCTGGGTTAATAACCAGCGAGATTAGCGAAAATCACGTTATTCGCGAGTATCATTCTACGTTTATTATTATTCGTTTCGATTAAATAAAACAGTTGCAATATTTTAAATCATTTTAATTATAAATAACTCAAAATGTAGGTACAATAATACTTGTAATAAAACGTTCAGTTAGTTTATTATGCAATTTTTGCACCTATACATGGTGCCGTTTAGAATTGCCGTCTTCTTCAGAAAATTCATCTTCCTCTTCAAGCCACCACATATCTTGTACTTCTAAATTAGGATCTGTATTTGTAGGCTTTTGAACTAAGTACTATGCTTTCTAAGGTCCATTTGTCCTTAAGGGAATGAAAATACATTTGTTTTAGGCAAATAGAAATCGATTATTCAAACTACTTTTTATAAATAAAAAAGATTATGTATCTTCTTTTTTCTAGTAAGTGTGTGACCATAAATAAAGAAAAACCTTAACTTACAATGCCTGTGAATATTTAAAGGCGAGGGGCTTTGGGCGCCACCCTCAATTTTTATTGTCACAAACTTATGGAAATTTTTCTAAAAATGGCACACAAAAGCAGCGATAAATATTAGATTTTTAATTTAAATTTATAAGAGACACTAGAAAATTCTAAAGAACATTACTTATGTAAATATGTTCTATATTGTTGTGGAGGATTCATTCTTACCCTGGAATTGATTGCCTTTGGCTCCACAAATGATTAAATTTGGTTTGAATTGTTATAGAGCCACTTCGGCCCAGGCTCGAAAATGAGCCTGGGCCGATGTGGCTCTATAACAATTCAAACCAAATTTAATCATTTGTGGAGCCAAAGGTAATCAATTCCAGGGTAAACATTATTTATGTTAAAGATCTAATTTACAACTAACAAAAATCATGTGAAGTCGGGTCTATCTAATTTTTACAATTTTATAGCTAAATTCTGCTGTTTTCTGTCTTATCTCTCACCCTTTTCCGATAAATGCCGGCGCTTAATTTCCTCTTTATGCCGTTCATAACGAAAATCACACGATATCTGTAAATATTAGCAAATATTATATAAAAGTGGAAATCTACAATTTTTTCTATTTCTGGTATTCCTCAATATCACGAGTAGGTACTTAAAAATTACCGATAATTGTTCACCAATGCGTGTTTTCTCATAATTTCACGAGTCCGAAGGACGAATGAAATTTGTAAAGAAAATACGCTCGAGTAAAAAATATCTGGTTAGTAGTAAAGCACGCGCGGTATTTAGGAAAATATTTCAGGAAAAACAATTAATTACATATCAACTTAACATATTGACATTTATTGTTTCAATTTATGTAATAGATTAACAAAAAATGAATATAATCATATGATTTATTTAAAAGTTGGGACGAACACTAAATATCAACTAAAATATTATTATACAAATTTTAATTACCATTATTCATTAAATAATAAAAATTGCAATTTTGGTAAAATTGTTAACTACATTTTGGTTTTGCGGCGACGTTGACGTTGCCATAGAACCGCTGCCGGTGCTGCTTGCCATAGGAGCTGCAGGCATGTGCCTTTGAGGAAGTTCTTTTCCGTGTTGCCTCATTTGTTCGATTATTTTTTGGTGGTGATCCTGCTCCATTTGTAAATGGCTTGTTATTGATTTTGTATTTAAATGGCCTGGTTTCTTTTCTTTAAGTTTTGCTCCGACACTCCGCTCTTGGCTAGCTTGCAGTGGCCCTCAGTGAATGGTTCGTGCTTTTTGTGGTGTTGAGGCCTGATTTCTGTGCTTGCTTTTTCGTCCAAGTTGAGGTCTCGTTTACTTCCACGGGCCTATTTTTAAACCAGTTTCCGATTTTTTTCCAGTTGGTGACTCTTTTCTTTTATCTTGGAGTTCCAGGTACATTCTTACTGGACAAAGTCTGGCATTTTTTTGGTATTTTCCCAACTAATTTGAATCAGCGTGTTTTGGGCCTGTTCTTTGAAAAGATAGGGTTAGAAATCACAGATAGAATCCGTTATTTCTACCGGGTCTGGTGAAGTTAATCACCCATGGATTGTTGCGATTTTGTGTTATATAACGGAAAGAGCATGTAAAATAGAGTAGATTAAGAAAATAAAAATTGCGGACGAAGTTTTTTTTCACAGAAAAAAAAAGCAGTCGGAAATTTTAACTTATTTCATGCAAAATAGGACACCGCGAGCACAATGTTACCGAATTGTAATAAATTAATATCATGTACCCTTTATCAAAAAAATTAAATAATATATCCCGGCAGCTTACTGAAATTTCCCGTAACAGTTTTATATTTTTCATCTCTTTAATGAAAAATGCACGGAATGGCTATTTTACCATTTTAAAGCTAAATCCATTGCCAAACCGAAACTAATGCAAACTAACCGATATGAATTAGACGCAACACTCAGTACTAGATTGTACCTATTTAAACGAACCGAAACTAAGCTAAATCAACCCAATCAATTGGAAATGATGACGGTCGGGCTTTCGCGAAAAAAAGGCCTTTCTTCGCGCAAGCTCGTAGTAGCTTAAACGAAACGCAAATAATCATAGCGAAATCAAACTAACCAAAGCTTACTCAAAGTAACGGAAATGATTAAGATCGGTCTTCCGCGAAAAGGACTTGCGTTTCGCGCAAGCCTTTCTTCGTGCATGGTCCTACTGCCATAAACAAAACGTAACTAATCATAGCTAACCCAAACTAATAGAAATGATTACAATAATTGGCCTTCCTCGAAAAAAGGCTCGCTTCGCTCGCTACGGGGGCGTAACCCAAGGCATGCCCAAAATTAAAAAAGAAAAATTGTTTTTAAATTATTTGCAATCTATGACTGAAGCCTATAACTTATAAATTTTATCTTATCATACAAATCGAAATTATACGACAGTCATTACGTTCGAGCAAAACAACGTGAAATATATTATATAATATTATGTGGCAACACTGTTGAAATCATAGATTTAATTTTTCACAAATTACAAATGTCAAATATGTCAGTATGTCAGGCACGGTCGCAAACACTTAAACTGAAAGCGTGCTGTTCCCGAACGAATAGTTTTAGCAAATTTTGAAGCCGATGAATTGTTTTAAGATATATAAAGCTTATTTTGTAATAATTAGCCACGTTTTTAAGAATTAAACTTTCTATTTGTGCTAATAACTATTACGTGCATATCATTTTCAGGAATACAAATATTAAGTGGTATGTTATTATTATTTTTTTTTATTTTTTTTTAATTTTTTCTAACAAAAATGTTTCCTCCGCAGATTTTTTTCTCCTAAAGTACTTCAAATAACATTCCCTTCCCATAGCATATTCGAAAATTGTTTCAATCCGTGGATGGTTAAGGCTACCAGAACCATTTCAACCTATTTTTCCTCCGAGGCTGTCGATTTCTTCTTGGGAAAAAAGTTATTTCTGCTCTTGCGCCTTCTCCTCTTCTATAAGATAACAAAGAAAAAACACTTTGTTGTAGGCCTTCTAAAGTGAATTCGTCGCAAGCTTCGATGAGTTTTTTCAATTCATTAACGGCAACAAAAGCACGATTCTTTAGGTTTACCGTCGATACCTTGTAAATTTATTTTTCTACAGCCGCGCGCATGTAACCAGTTACTAAATTCGAATAAAATCGCAAAATCGACGAATGCCGCGGATCCTGACTTTGCGCTCTAGAGCGTACAAGAAAAAGAAAATTCTCACTTTTTCCGTCGAGTGTGCTATGAATAGTCATGGCAATCGAAAATACATAAATTACTTTCGTACGTTTGTTACAGTTGTTGCTGGCACTGCTGTTATAAATATGCCCGAATAATATGTCAAAACTGACAATGACTGTCAGTTTTGACATATTATCCAGAATAAGTATAGAGAAAAATGTGCATTTAATTTAAAAACATGCGGCTGTAGAAAAAGTTCTGTGTGTTTTTTGAGCGCAAAGTAAGATTGCCGTTTTTGAAAGATTCCCCGCAGGCGGCAATCTGTTACTTGACGCTCTAAAAAAACACATAACTATTTTTTGGCATTATTTGCTTCTTTGGGTGATCTATTGCAATATTGTAAATATTTCTCCATCAGCAATTTCGCCGTAACATTCCAAATAACTTAGATCGTGCAGTATTTACATTCATCGCCGTTTCTGCTCCGCATATCGTATAGGCACAGGTTTTTAAAATTGATGCAAGTTCGGATATTGGAGTATCTCGACCAAACGTGTACTGTTTTTCGTCGCAAAATGGCATAAACTGCCTGCTGTTCTTGGAATTCACTGTGTTTGTTTGGTTCGGTTCTCACTATTCATCGATTTCGTTTACTTGAATTTCACCAAGGCGATTCATATTGACGATTGACACATACAAACAGCGGTTGCTACGGACTTTGGAATCTCTTATTTACAATAGAAACAGACCAGATTTTATTTTGTCAAAATGATAATATGATCAGAAAAGTGGAAATAACCCGTTGGCCAGACAACGTGGTATTTCCGCTGTAATTTTTCTATAATACCACTTCTCTTTTGAGAATATTGTGCATGAGTGAAATATTCGAATAAATCTATCAAACCGAACATGCTAAATGTAGCTGATACATTTTATATGGTGTATTGTTTCCATTTACGTATTTACCATGCTTCAAGCCTATGCTTTGATGACATATACCATAATACGCGTCTGATTACTGGTCATACAGACACCCATATTTGATTTGCCAGATTCGCCTTCGTATTTTCTGGGTCGACATCTCGCTCTCCTTTTTCTTATAAAACTCTCGCTCCTCTTTGCCTAATCTCGGTCTTTAAAATCCCTGCTTTAACGCAAAGAATCAAAGTTGGCTCGAAGAATTTTCGATTTACTTAGAGTTTGGCTACTTTAGTAGAGAATATTTCTATCTAATGATATTTATGTGATTGCCTTAGAAGGCTGAGTTAGAATAAATTAGAGACGACATTACCGTATATCATGGAAGCGCGAATCGGCACCCGGAGGCGAGGCTTATGCTAGTATAAATAGGACGCATTCTGATTTGTTTTTAACTATGATATTTTGCTTTTTTTCCAAAGAAAACAGTATAACATAGTAGGCAAATAAACAATAATCAGGTAATTTAATCATTTTTGTTTCGAAGATGGTATGTCAAAGTCAAAACTATTTTGGCATTATTGAGAAAAAAAAACAAATGAAAAATATATTTAATCAGGGAATAATTTTTAGACAGGAATTATTATTTTGTTTTATTTCTTACACTCTTACCTAATAAATGATTCTAATATTCGCTTACCTATTTATAATACTTTTTAATTACAATTTTGCGAATACGGTCATGTCCATTGTTTATGTTAACTTATTAAATACTATTACGGATAATAATAATACCCAGTAATTGCAAGTTTTTATTTGTGTTTATTTTTTTAATAAAGTCAAAACAGATTTTACACAAAGCAGTTTTCAAATAAAAACTATTGAAGTACCTTCAACAGAGTTTTATCCACAATACAGAAACGATGTTGGCAGAAATGCGCGCGCAAAAATTCTGTTTCGGTATTGTGGAGTACCTGTTTATTGTTTATTTGGAATACATATATTTTTTTAAGTAGCAAGGGACCCCTTGAATATAGCACAATTGAGAAAAACTGCAGGTCATTCTGTGAACGCAAAACTGTCCAACACTATGAAAGCCACTCTATTCTTACTACCATAAGCCCCGCCTAGTGAAACCGTTTCTTGCGGAGCTAACATATCGTAATCTCATCTTTATTCTATTTCAAGAGTTAAACCACTAAGGTTTATGATAGCTCTATGATGTTAAGTTAATGTAAAGTTATTGACTAGTATATTTCAACCAAAAAAAATCTCGCTCTATTAGTTAAAATATCGATAATTTTTGATAGGATGTCAAATCGACCACTCCTTCATCCTCGTCAATAGGACTGCTCGGTGTGTCGGTCAACAGCAATATGTCCTGACATGACCACGTTGCTAACATCGCAAAATCAGCCTCCCAGAAGCTTGGTGCGCTATTTCGCAATTAAAAACTGTATACACCGCAGCAGTTGCTCTTGCTCTACCAAGCGCAAATAAGACTGTGCTTAGAATATTGCTCACATATCTGGGATGTCTCACCAAAGCACACCCTAAAGCTGCTGGATTCCATTCAGAAGAGAGCTGTGTGTTTCGTCGGCGACCCGGAGTTGTCTCGGAATTTGGATAGTCTGGAACACCGCCGACATGTGGCCGAGATGTGCCTGTTTTACTGATATTTTCACCGCACATGTTCCCAGGATTTGGCCCGTCTCATCCTGGCAACGCCTGTCAGACACTCACGACAGACGGCAAGAGCGCACCAGTTCGTCGTGCAACTGGAAACACCTGGCACATCGCTTTACAAGAACTCCTTTTTCTGTCGCACTGCATCACTGTGGAACTCACTTCCAGGACATCTGTTTCCCCCTAATTACAACCTGCAACTATTCAAGAACCGTGTCAATCAACATCTTTGCACACACACCGCTGGTCGAGCGCCATAGGATCTCCCTTTAGTGTGTGTGTGCCACTCCCAGAAAAAAAAACACTGAATCCAATCAAGAATATTCCAATTAAAAAGTATTTATAGACGCTAGACAATATTATTCTAAAATTAAAGGAAATATAGAAATTATAAAAATAAATTACTGGTTAAGTGTTAAGAACATTTATTTCTACTAAAAACAAATCAGTTGTAAGTGCGGTCATATACTTCGGTTTAATCGTTCATTCGATTTCAATTATCCGTACTCTAAATCTATTTTTATTAAAATTAATATTCCGTATTTCATAGATTGCATTCGACGCTTCGGTTTATTTTGCCTCATAATGCTGCCATTTTCCGAATCATCCAGTAATTTCACGCTCCAAAGTCAAATTACGTTTACTATTTATAAATTCTTAAGCTGGCACACACTTAACGACGTCTTCGACGACTTTGCAGTCACATGAGCACTACAAACGCATCCGGTGCCTCTGCGTCCCTAAATCTGGATTCACAGTGCCATAAAGAGACAAAGAACGAGAGGTCAGACTCGCTGAAAATGTATGGCGGAAAATAATATCAATACAGTAGCGTGCCGTTAGAAAATGTTCATATATATTGTCTATTCCTAACCATGCTCTTGACCTGGTTCACATCGGCTTAATGTTACGAAACGAACCACAAGATGGGTTTGATGTTGCACTAAGAATATAAAGGTTCCAATAGGTCATCAGTGGAGATGAAACTTTGTATTTCGTGCATAGAATTACATTAAAATTGATGTAGCAGAGCGCTTTCGGTCCTAGGCCATCATCAGTGCTACCTGCAAGTAAGGAAAACCTATCAGGCAAAGTGAAAATTTTATTTATGGTTTTTGGATAGCCAATAGTATTTAGCGAGAAATTTTCTGAATTAAAACTGAAAAAGTTTAATTACTCGTCAGGTAATAGCACAGGAGTCACAACAAAGAAGACTAACCATTATACACACTTAGTAAAAACGTTAAAATATTAACAAATACAGTTTAAAAATGGGGATGGCCCCTTTTTCTCATTAGGGAGAACATTCATTGAATCACCACATGTTAAGGTTAAAAGTTCAGAAGCCAAATTTGAAACTATTCCAAAAGACGCCTCTGTAGAGGAATGTATGTTCCGTTATGATTGACCTGAGTATTTAGATAATAATTATTGAACCGCAGTTCTTTTTGTATCTCTATGTCTTCCATAAAATCAAAGCGGTTATAATTCTTAGATGGTTTATTATGGAGAATCATCGAATTTTTGTGAGGGCTAAAGTTATGGTTGAGAGATTTGATGTGCTTACCAAAAGCAGCAGAGACTTTGGAGAGATGTCCTTTAATACGTATACCTAGTAGTCTCGAGGTACGGCCTATTTAGGAACTGTCGCAAAAGCCACAATTAAGTTTATAGGTACCACTTCATGAAATGGCTTATTAAGTAATATTGGCTAGAGCCAAAAGCGCTCTGCTACATAAATTTTAATATAATTCTATGCACGAAATACAAAGTTTTCTTTCCACTACCACAAAGCATGCACACAGCCGTCAACTAGTTCCAAATTTGGAATAGCTTGTGGCAAATCAATTCATATTTTGTCGGAGTCTATCACGATGCTTGGCCAAATAATCTTAAAAATAAGCAAAATGGTTTTAAAAAACAAAAAGTTCTGTAGACGTGGGTGCCAGTGGAGTTGTGACCATGAAGAAAGTGCTAATTGAGCAATATCGTTAATTTTTATGTTCATCGTATATGCACGATTTGTGTTTTTTGCTAGAGAGTGATATTAACCAAGAGGCAAAAATCCAGTATGGAGACATTCTTGCATTTCATCCCTTGAATATCTCTTTTATATTATGAACATATCTCCTGACCTTGAAAGCTAATTGATTAAAATAACACATTATGCTGAAGACACCAGCGTTCTAAATCTGCAACTTACGTTTTGCGATCTGTTTAAAAATAATGAGGAGTAGGAGAAAAGGGAGCTTTAAAAAAGTGGGGGCAGTGAAAAATTCTGACAGATAAGAACTATAGCCCTTAGCATCTACTAGATTTTTGGCAAAAATGTGAAATAGCCTCTGCCAAATCAAATCATATTTTGATGGAGTCCATCGCGATGTTTTTCCAAATCAAATATTCTTGGAAAGGAGCAAAACGATCTTAAAATCCAAGGAAGTAGACTTCGGTGCCAGTGGCCTTGTAACCACGGAGAAAGTGTCAACTGAACATCAATATCGTACATTCTCTCCAAAAGGATCAAAAGAAGTCTCAAATGTATTTTTGTTTTTTTTTCTAGAGTGGGATATTAACTAGGAGGCGAATATTCAGTATGGAAATATTCTTGCATTTACTCAAGGCCCTTTGTCTCCTTTATATTATGAATATATCTTTAGAACTTGATGACTAATTGGTTAAATCAATACAATATGATGAAGGCACCAGCCTTCGCAACCCGAAACATACAATTTACGATCTGTTTAAAAGAAATGAGGAGGCAGAGAAAAGGGAGCATTAAGAGGGTGGATACAGTGACTGCAGCCTTTAGAATCTACAAAATTTCTAGCAAAAGTGTGAAATAGCATCTGCCAAATCAAATCATATTTTGATGAAGTCCATCCCAACGTTTTTCCCGATCAAATATCCTTAAAAATTCAAATGGTCATAAAAGCAGCAACATCGTGCCTTTTCTCTGAAAGGATCAGACAAATTTTAAAAAGTTGCATTTATGCAAGGCGTTTGAAAGTCACAACCATTAAATAACATCGTACAATCTTAAAGGGCTGATGCTGGACAACGTGATTGTTCTAACAAATGGTTAATTATTTTGCTTTGCTTTTTATCATTTGTATCGTGAACATATCCCGAAATGACTGGTACATTTTGCTGATTATACTAGCATTCTCAATTCGAAGCCTATGTTTTATAACCTTTTCAAAAAGAATGAGGAATGGCTTGCCGTATTGGCTTTCTTGGTAAACGTGGTTGCTTGGGTTTTTGCTGCATTGAACTGGGTCAAATTCCTGTCGCCCCAGGTTCGAGCTTTCTCCAGATCTTGATTAATTGTTGAAATCTGCTCCTGTCTGCGGTGATAAGTCTCAGTCGCTGGTAAAAGTTTTTCTGATCTAAACTGGATGACAAGGGTACTGTCATCTGCAAAACTGTAAACAGGATTATTGGTCTCGGTCAGCGGGGCATTAATATAGATGAGGAATCGAAAAAAACAAGTCAAAATATTGCTTCCTGAGGCACTCCCGCTTTGATGGTGAATGTGTCTGAGAGGTGACCATCACCTGCAACGTGCAAAGATCCATTCTTAAGGAGACTGGCAAGCCAGTTGCACAGAGACGCTGGCAGTCTGAACGATGGCAGTTTGTTGAGCAATTCGTCATGCCAAACTCTGTCAAATGCCTTCTAAATATCCAACGTATTCGCCCGAGATTCTCAGTAGATGTCAATTGCCCTACTGCATATATGAGTGGCATAGGTCAATATATCCAGAGGATCTCTGTTTGAGGAAGCCGTATTTGTTATCGGTAATTATTCCGTTAGTCACGAGGTACTTGAGTAGTTGCTGGTTGACTACACGTTCCATGACTATGGAGATTATTGGAAGCAAGACAATTGGACGATAGTTTGAGGGCGGGGTTTCAAAATCTTTCAAAATTGTAAGGGGATTTTTGATTTGATTTTTGAATTTATAAATACCAAGTCATACGTTATATCTTTATAGAATAAATCATAGAAATTTACTCTGGGTCAACCTTACCTCTTTTTGGACGCGCACTTCTTCGGTTGTTTTTGGAGATAGACGTTTCGTATTCGTATTACCATCGGGAACTTGAAACCTTTAAGAACGCCCTTAAATTTTTACAAATTTTCCAGGAGCATTCGCTCTTTTAAAAATATCCAAAAGCAGGAATAATGTAATAGAGATAGATGATATTTTCATTTAATTTTGATGGGGAAACTCCTAATCTATTGACTGTTATTGGAGGATCACATCTGAGAAATTAATAAAACAATCGCGGTGCATATTCACCAAGTGAAAAGGTCTTGATGGCGGCTCGAATACGAAACATCGTGCTAAAACTCTGATATCGCAAATTTGTGTAGCCGTGAAAATTGATGTAAAAAAGTGAGATATAATTTTACAAATATATGAAACGGCGACACAATATAGTTCGCCAACAATAGATCTCACAAGCAAATAGTAATCACAAAATTAAAAGGGCGCACCTATAATGGTTCACTCAAATATATAGTTTAACGCTAATTTGGCACTATAAATTTCCGACTCAATTCGGAAAATTTCGATTCACTTATAAGTAGCTTGGATCATTCTTGATAGTTCAGATCGGTCTTGCTTATTTTCGGGTAGTCTGGTCCATTTGGGTTCATATTTTTGTTTTTGTCAGGTTGGATTAATTTGGGCACTTTTTAAAGCTTAGCTTAACTAAGTTAGAATAGGCTAATTTACGCTCGATTAATGTGAGCACATTTGGACTAGTTTGAACTGCGTTTAGTCTGGGCTAATTATGGACTCAAACATGTACAAAAGTACACAGTACAAGCTCATATTTCTGATTTAACAAACTAATGCTAGGCTTATCAAAGCTCGGTTAAAAGTTTCAGCTATACAACTGACACTTTACAGTACCTCACAGTTAATTTAATAAACATGTTTATCTATATTATTTTAACCATAAGTTTCAACTATATTGGGACCCTTATTATTTTCAATTTATCTAAATGATACTATTGTGTGTTTTTAAACTATTCGCTCGTTTCGAACAAAACTTTACGAAAAAGTAATGATCATCAGAATCAATTTGATGGAAATGAGTTATGAGCTGTTTCAGGTTATATTGTATCCACTTATATTGTATAAAATCTGATATATTTCCTCGTCCTTGTTATCAACATCCAAAATATTATTTGCATCTAACTTTCAATTAAATAATTGCCAACATACGAAATATTCAAACGCTTTTAAAACAAAATGATTACACCGATCATTAAATCTGCCGATAAATGCTTAAATGCGACTATATACTTCCAGTTAGTTAGAATGTGATTTAGGTAAAAGTTACAAAATTACAGACAGGTGCTAAACGGTTTAATTGTTAAATGAAATTAAATTTAATTAAAAATTAGCTGATTTAACTGAGCATTGACAAACCCAGCCAGAGACTTTTAAAATAGAAAATTTTCTTGGATTACATTTTTTATAATTATGAAAGTAATAATAAGAACGCCTCTGGAAAATAACGCCTATTGCCAAGCTAAAAATGTGTCTAAAAACGACCTCTCTCTTTGTGCGTAAATAAAGACGTGGAGGCTTATGGACTATATTTTCATAAAAGGGATATGACATAAATATATTATGTACTGTTACAGTTATAGTAAGATAATGTAAAATGCGATTTTTTTTTGAATTGAGGTCTTTTTTTTCAAAACATAGGGATCTTGGCAAACGTTGGGGTCCGGGAGAGGGAATGTGCGAACTACTAAAATGCATAAAGTACTAAGTAAATATCACCTTGTCCTAAGTTTGAACTTAAACGTGGAAAAGAGTATGTAAATGTTCAAGCCAAATTATAAACAACGCGATCGGCTAACGCAAGCGATTATAACCCTTAAATGTGCAACGATCAGTACATTTCTAGAGATTTGGTTTCTCACCCAAGCGAGTCACTGGCAAACACACATTATTATTAAATATTTGACGATTTGTTGTTGTTGTTGTGTAAGTCCTTTCACGGCCTCCAAACCCCTTCATTATAAGGATTGTTCTACTGGTTCGGTAACATTTTGCAGAATTATGTCAGTATATCATACCTATACAAGTAATCCTAACTTAAAATTGAGTTCTTATTATTTGGTTTTAAAACGCCAATATTTTCAAAACGGGTGGATTTGGGTATAGAGAATGATGTATGAACTTTATGTAGGATGTTAACCGCATTCATAAACTGAAATAGTATACATTCCATTCCATTAAAAAAAATTTTTTTTAGATCAGGACTTACTAAATTATTGAAAAAAAATACTTTTTGCCATTATAGGTGCATTGATACATCCTTTCAAAATAGCCATGCTATCTCCTTTTTTGCATATATCATATATTGTTGCAGCCGCAATATACGTTGCCGCAGTGCAATAATAATGCAATATTAATATATCGATGTGTTGCCATAAATTAATAATATGAAATATTTCTACGCTGATTATTTTTAGTAAATTTGAGTAAACATCCTGGTAATTTGAGCTTTTGCTTACTCGTGGGGATAAAATTAAATATCGCATTTTCGCCTCTTTGGCAACTATGTTTTTTCGCTGAGTAATAGTTTTATTAACAATGTTTATTTCGATGGAAATTGATATTAATAAAGTAGCATTAAATCTAAAAAGGGACATAGTATATTATGTTATACCTTAAATAAGTATTTATTAGATTTTAATGCCCTCTAGCAGTAGAAGACACTTCACAGATATTCGCATCGTGGGAAATATTTTATTGGAGACTGAGTACCATTTCACCAATAATATAAATTTGTTTTTTTATTCGGGATATGTAGACGACCTGGTCAGAGACAAGGGAGAGACCTGCAACTCAATGTTAAAAATCATCCGAGAGAGAGAAAGCTGCCTTACCTTCTTTGTCTGTCTTCAGGGTAGGTGAACGCAGATGGCGCACGAAGCGGACGCTGTCATTTGAAGAATAAATTTTACTAAATTGCACTAATGCTATTTTCGATTATTATTTCTAGGTAATCTTTCTTTTAGAAATGGATGCAAAGATAATCGAAAGTAGCACAAGTTCAACTGAATGAAAAATGCAAATAATATAAGGACAAAGACGCCCAAAAACTAGCATGATACTGGCATGCGACCTTTGGACCCGGCGCACACTGGTTGGATTTCTAGGAAAGCTGGCCATAATAAGGTTTACCAGAAATAAGACATACAATTATTACACGTTTAATATATCGTGTTTTAGACAAATAATTGTTGAATTTTTGTCTCATCATCTATATTTATATATAGGGTGTATCAATTATCACTAACGATATAAATCACGTATAAATATCATTTGTATGTTCTTAAACCGTTTTAAAAAATGATTTTGAAAATTAAGGGCTCCTTTGTTGTAAAATAGAGGGTTTTAAATTTTTAATTCGATGATCCAAATTTTGTTTTTGCAACGGTTAATTCAGGAGTCTCACGAGCAAAATGCATGTTAAGTGGACGACAGAAACGCGTTGATGAGGGCCTGCAGTTTTGCCATACATGTATTTCAGAGTTATCGCTATTTTTAAAAATTAATCTAATCCCTATATTATAGTAAAAATATAGAAGCATCAGTGCAGCTGTTGTTCAAAAATACTTGCTTATATTCTGACTATCCCAAGGTAATATCAAAACCATATTTACAAATTAAAACTAAATTATAAATTTTATTTGCTGAGTCAGCCAAAGTATTTATTACCTCTTTTTATAATAACATCAGTCTTGCATCAGCAATAATGATTCTACAGAAATTTCAGCTTCAGTTTCACTTACTACAGTATTATGGGACTAGGGGTGGGCGAAAATAATCGATTATTCGATTCACTTTTAAGAAATTACCGATTACTCGATTCATCGACTTATCCATTAATATTTCAGAAAATATCGATAGTCGATCATTTCGATTAATCGAAAATAATCGATAATTACTTTTAATAATCGCCCAGCCCTAATTGAGATAACATTTTTTTTTGGGCTCCAAAACTTTGTCGAATGAAGGATATAAGTTGTAATTTTTTGTCCCGCTTGCGTTTTGATAAGTTTATACTGATGCTTAGACAAATTACCTTCTACAATTTTTAAAGCTAATACTTCATCAGCATTTAACTCTAAATGTAAATTATCTTGATTGTTTTTGTTTTCGAAAATTTTCGTTTGCTTGGGTTTGTTACTCGTTACTAATAGTTTTGAGAACTAGATACTGTTTTGCATCCTTTTACAATATATTTTTTAAAATTTTACAACAGTTGTAAGCAAATTTTTTTTCTAAATATCTCTCTTGATTGATTCTACTTCGAAATATATTTATAGTAAAAAATATTGTAAGTCAACCTAAACTCATTGGGATAATTAACGGAGGATTTTGGGAGAAAAACCGTTTTTCGCCCGTATCTCTGCAACGAAGGATCGGATCGAAATTCTGACAAACGATGACCCCGCTTTTTAAAGTTTTCACTTCTATCGTGTGGTCTTAAGCACACACAATTTTTTTTTGTCTTTGAAGTCGCATGCCGCCTTAAGTCTAGTTCTCAGAGCTTCGACTGTCGCCAGTTTCGCAGTGGCGTAGCTAGAAATGTCGGCACCGGGGGGCAAACCTATCCGCTGGCGCCTAAAACAAACCTATATTTTGTGTAATACGCAATTTAGTCAAAAAATAATACATCATAATACTAAACGTATATTTTTGAAGTGAAAACTTATTTGGGTGCGTTTTGCGTTTTTTCCTGGGTATCGAATTCAGTAAAACCGTCACGCGTCACGCTCGGAGCCATCACGCTCGTATATGTATGGCATGTTCCCGTATAGGTAGAGGGCTGAAATTTTCAGGGGATGTAGCCGGGGTAAACAGAAGATCCTGGACGGAAACGGCAACCAACCAGCAGGTACATACATATTTAAATTTAAACGTAAACTAAAAATCTGCAAAGTTATTTAAACATTACAGAGTCTTTCTTCGGTTTTTAATCGACGAAAATTGATCGATTATTTGATCAAAATTAATTTTTTGGGCAAATTCATTTTCTATGCTTATAATTGCTAGGCTATTTAGCCTTGTCTGGCTAATGGTACTTCTTAAGTAAGAAACTCCAAAAAACACATACTTTTTTACGACGGAGATTATCGGAATTTTTGAAGTGAAAACTTCTTTAGGCGCATTTTGCGATTTTCCTGGACATTGAATTTAGTAAAACCATTACGCGTCACGCTTGGATATGTATGGCATGTTCCCATATAGGTAGAGGGCTGAAATTTTCAGGGGATGTAGCTAGCCGTGGTAAAAAGAAGTTCCCAGACGTAAACGGGATCTCGTCCCCCTCCCTCGCCCTCCGTTTGGCCAAGGGAGGGGGGAGAAGGAAAAACTTAAATTATTGATATCAGGAGAACGGGAAGAAGTTTGAGTTGAAATTTTTATGGTAGGTGCGCCCCATGGGGGGAGCGCCACCTTAGACCATACGGGGGAGACAGGGGCTCTAATTTAACGGAGGATTTTGGGGGAAAAACCGTTTTTCGCCCGTATCTCTGCAACGAAGGCTCGGATCGAAATTCTGACAAACGATGACCCCGCTTTTTAAAGTTTTCACTTCTATCGTGTGGTCTTAAGCACACACAATTTTTTTTGTCTTTGAAGTCGCATGCCGCCTTAAGTCTAGTTCTCAGAGCTTCGACCGTCGCCAGCTACACTCTCTCTGGCTAATAGGAGACAAGGAACGTCAGAACCCCTAACCCCCTCCACAGTGTCGCCGGTTTGTTGTCGCTGCAGTTGGTTTGAATCAACCTCACTTAATTTTCATTGGAGATATTGTGTAAAATGACAGATGGTTGACATCATCGTGACGTGACAGCTGTCGCTCGACTTTCAAAAGGCAAGGAGTGGGGATGGTCGCGGGCGACCGTCGAAGCTCTGAGAACTAGGCTTTACGCAGCTTTTTTACAAATTTGCATGCACCAAATGCCCCCGCGCAGGGATATTTCTTTTTCATTCCACGTAGAATAAATAATAAATACCGTGACACAAAATGTATTGGTTGGATAAAAAGTTTAATACATATTTTGGTATTTGACCTTTGATTGTATTATAATGTAATTAATTTAAAAACTCAGTAACGCTCATGAGCATTAGCATATTTATAAATTCGGAGCGGCGCCGCGCCGGCGCCTAATTTCTCTTGGCGCCGTGGGGCCTTGCCCCCCCCATGCCCACCCGGTAGCTACGCCACTGTATAGGTACGGTATCTTGAAGATTTGAATAATTTTCGATAACTACCTCTATTTCTCAATTATTTCTTTTTAGGTTTGAGGAAGCACAGATATCACTCTTCCACTACAAACCTCCCTTTCTTCTTTTAATTGCCCTTTGATCGGTTTACTCCTCCCATCACAATTCCCCCTTTCTTATTTCTAATGTGCTTCGACCATTTCCATTCACGCCCAAATTTTTTATATCGAATGTCAGTTGCCACCGGAGCAACGCAACTGCAACCCCAATTGTCTTTAAGTTCCATTACCGTTGCGAACCAGTTGCATACCATTTGGGCCCATGTTTTAAGATTAGCTCATCTACCGATGCAACTTAAACACGATTGGTTTCAGACCGTTGTGTATGCAACTGTTCCTGTCAGTTGTACTAAAAACAGTTGCATGCGAAAGGTGGTATTTTGTAGGTACCATGCCTTTTATAAATTGACTTATCCCAATTTAACTAGCAGTTTTTTCTGCTTATGCTGGTTCTATAGATCGTGTCTATTTTTGTATATAAGGTCGCAGCCATTCTGCAAGTTTCAAAAATAGGGCTCTAGGGATTCTGTAGAACGCTTTAAACTTGCGTTCATCCATTTGCAGTGATTTTGCCATCATAAATGTATTTCGTTTTTTATTGTTCGTCTTTTAGGTATTAATATGCTTTCACTACATCATCCGATCTGTCTGACATCTTGACCGCAACTAATAATCGGGTTGCTGTGGACGGATATAATAAATATTGCAACTTGAGTTGCAGTTGCAATATAGTTGCATTGCAGTTTCATTACGGCGGTGTATGAAGGAACTTATTACTCTATTGAAAAACCAGTTTGTTTTTCAAATATATTTCCCAACTTAAAATTTATAAATGGAAGATGTCTACTTTTGGGCAAATTAAACCAATCAAATACATTTTTAGAGCAAAAAAAAAACAGAATGAAACTATTTTATTACAGCGTAACACAATCTGTTAACAAATAGATACAAAAATCTCCAGGCAATGTTATTTCACCAAACATGTCGTATTTATACAGCATTGAAAACGTTAAACTTGTAAAATAAATATACTAAGGAATAGTTTTCTACTGCCATACTGTTTGCTGTGTTTCTTTCTATAGAAAAGATTGTATGTTTATTTAGGCTAATTTTTTGCGTTAAATGTAGTACAATGACAATAAAAGTACTACGCTATTGAGGGCTCTGATATCAGTTTCTTATTGTATTTGAGAAGATTTATTTGTCACGAGAACAAAAATGTCAAATGCAGGCTAATATTATATTTAGTGTTTAAATAACTGCACTGACAACAGTGATCAAAAATATTTTCAAGAAAAATTATGTGGTTTAGCAAAAATTTTCAGATAAAATTCAAGGTATTTTGCTAAATTTGAATAACATTGCTTGAAAATTAATGTAAAACTTTTTAATTTTCTTGTAATGTTTATTATGAATTGTATACATACCGAAGTTTCAAATAAATTTATATTGGTTATGTGAAATTAGATATTTCTTGTATTAGTAAAATATATATCTAAACACAAAAGTCTTTATTGAAATATTACATGACAAACGTAAATTTACACAAGAAGTGTAAACGTTGCCCAACGAGGTGATCAAACAAAAGGAAATACGTGAGCTATTGGCTGCTGAAAAAAATTGTCGATATTCTATGCCTCCTTCCACACTACCACAAATTGCAGCAGCTTTATTTAGTGATAAAAACTCCAAATTTTTGCAAGAACTCATGAACGGCCTATGTGTATCCCGTCCGCAGGGATGCATCTATGAGAATAGCATTAGATGAATTCTCCATTAGAAAAGACCGGATCCAAAATAGCAAACTTGTAGCTACCGGAAACAGCTTTACAAAATGTGTTGAGCACTCGAAACTAATTACAGCCCAGGAGAATACTGCACAATTAGCGTTGATATTGATGTTGATGTCATTCAGGGGCTTATGCTCTTTTAGGATGTATATCCTAAACAATATGGGTGCAAGGTATAGATTCTAGCTGATTCAGAGACTTATTACATGATTGATTCAAAAGTATACACAGAAAAGAGAACAAATTGTGGAAAAAACTTCTAAGCCAGATAAAAAGAAAATATTTCATTCATCGAACCTATCAAAAATACGAATCGCAATATTACTGTGGACAAATGATATTCACAGATTCTACGAAGTTTTTGCCAGACTGAAAGCGTCCAGTCGACATCTCTTATTCGGTTTTAGAGCTCAAACCACCATGGTGTCATATGTATCTAAATCAGGTAAATCAATTATTATTCTAGTGTCATTTGTGCATTATGACGATACAGTGAATGCGAATATCAAAAACTCCAAACATACTTTTTTACAATACAACCAAAGCAGGCGTTCATGCACTGGAGGTAATTGTTGAGTCATTGAAACGGCTTATATGTGGAAACAGAGGATATAATAAAGACGTATTGAATTTTTTAAATACGCGATGTAAATCGGTAAGTTTACATCACTATTACACCCTTTCTTCTCACGTGAGAGCTGTTTCAGTGACTCGGAATGCGGGTCCTTATTCGACCTCCAGAAGGACCCATCAATTGGTAAGGTTAAAAGCCGTGTCTTGTATGTCTTAGCCAATCATAATACAAAAATAGCAAGATACTAATTTATAAAAATACCTGATCAATAATTATGTGAATCATACTTGAGAGTTCACATAAACATGTTTCGCGTGTCACGAAAAATTCGAACTATGTATGCAGCCTTAGTTGGAAAGGTATTACCTCCTCAACAGGTTGATATGTC